>JANHGN010005368.1:7467-17467 GCA_024605025.1 Megaceryle maxima | reverse complement strand
GAGTAAGCTCACTCTCCGAGCATGTTCGCTGGTCTGTGTACATGCACCAGCCTCATCAAAAAGATGTACTAAATACCAGATCCAGATACATGAATTCCAATTGGGTTTTGGTTTTGTTTTTGTTTTTTAAGTACATCACTGATGTCCAGGGATGGCAAAAATTAATAATAATGAGCTAATTACTATACCAGCTGCCTACAAAGAGGGGTCCTGTAGGCAGGCTCCTTCTGCCCATTTGCCTGCTGGTGAAACCACCACTCTAGAAATTATAAAACAAAACTTTTTTTTCCCTTTATAAACATCTATCAGCATCACCTTTATATGGCCCACAGCACCAACACTGCCTAGCTTTTAAGTTCTCAAAATCCAGCCAGAATCTCCCCTAGCACATTATAACACATTTTACTAGCTCGAGCAGGGTAAACCGCAGCCGTCTCCTCAAATGGATGGCTGCTGAGCTCCAGCTCCAGCAGCCTCGGCGTGAGGACGGGCGCACCATCTGCGTGCCTCCCAATGTCCGAAGCCCGTTCACAACTGCCAGCCCTTTGAAAAGGCAGCCTGTTTCTCTGATTGATTCACTTTTTAATGAACTGGGAAAGCCTGTGAACTTAAACCCTGACACCTCCACCTCCCTCCCTTCCTAGCCATCCCTGCAGCAATGTACTGATTATATTTCAAGTTATTATGGGATTAATAGAGCTGCCCCCGGTGCCTCTTTCCCCTGAACTTCATCAATAAAAGTTGTGTACTACTCTTACTCCAGCTAGTTTGGTTTCTCCCTGAATCTCTCCACATAACCTGTGACGTGTCGGCAAGGCTGTATCATGTCAGCCCTTCAACGCTGCCAACGCCGCTCGCGTTTAAAACCTACTTGTGTCATGGCCTTGCATAAGCTTTGTGTGTTTAAGAGGACATCTTGAGCTTTGCTGTGCACTGCATCAGCTCGCTAAGTGGGTAGCACATATTTAGCACTACTGAAAATAATGAAATAAGACCATCCATTAAAAAGAAAAAAAAAAAATCTAGTGTAATCTAGTGCTAGTGTAATCTTTCTTTGAATTCACAGTAGAGTTATAAAATTTCAGTAGAAGGGAAAAAAAATAGTAAGTTGTGGGGGAGCAAAAGACCTGGGCCCAGCACAATCCAGTTTTTCACACACAGCATTTCTTTATACCATACAAACTTTAGGTTTACTCTTTCTTTGTTGGTGTTGGAGGGCTTTTTCCCCCCAATAATCCTATTTTCTAAACATATCAGTAAAAACATAATTAACTGGATCATTCTTTGGAAGGTCTGCAACTGTTTACAAAATAGCCACACAAACTGCCACCTTCAACTGTGTCGAAGCTGGAAGTTTTATGCTCTTTGTTTACAACTCTGCATCAGTTCCACAATATATTTAATTTTGATACAAGTTACATATAAAATTCTTACTGAGCTTAATGTTGCAGCAAATAACACATATATAGTAAATGAGCAGGATTTATCACTGGCTGTAATGCCGCAGCACATACTCAACATATATATATATATACGGTGAATGATATATCCTCACACACTTGCAAACAAAAGGGAAATACGTTTAGTTTAAGAAGTGATGAATTGTGCTTGCTTTCATTATTCTCATTTTGTATGTAGGAGTGCGGAGATCAAGCACGGCCACGAAGAAGGTGGTTGGTTGGGCTCACATCCGTGAAGCAGCACACTCGCCGCCGAGCAGGTTAGAGAAGAAACAGCACTTTGCTTCCCAGCACACGAGACGAGGGGGGACCCTCACTCCCGAGGGATAGGTGTGGTTGGTGGGACACAAAAAATTCCATGGAGTCCCAAAATGCTCCCAAAAAGCGTAAGACACCTATCCAGCTAAAGCATCTCCCCCAAGATGTTTTATTCAAACTTCTTAAAGAAGGAAGTGGCAATTTTCCCCTTTAAATTATTTTTTCTTTTCTTTTTCTTTTTTTCCCCTTTGGGTCTCTCTCATAAACACAGAGGCCAGAAGGCTATGCTTAAATAATTCATCTCCAAATTTGCAATATCTTTTTGAACTATAGCAATTAAATGGAAAATAGAAAAATCAGCTCAGCATCCTGTTTGGATGTAATTAAAGGTATAATCTGTTCCATTTGAATACTTCAGTGCTTACCCTTCTTAAAACAACAAATAAGAATAGTAGCTCATTTGCAATATGTTTTTTTTTTTTTTTTCCAAGCCAGCTAAAAAGACTAACTGATGAAGCAAGAATAATAATTTTTAAATGTAGCATAGGCACAAAAATACCAACTACAGCTTTTGAATGAGTGCTGCAGATCCCAAGTCTGATGAGAGTTCAGTAACAAGGGGTATAAGCTTTATGGCAAAACACTGAAGTCTTCTGCCTGTTGGTATCAGCATCTTGATATAGCTGATATAATTACCTATCAAATACATCAGTGGAATGAATATCAGAGGGTATCCAAAAATATGTGTGATGCATATCAGCTCAATCTTTTAGGGGTGCTTAATCTTAAGAGGTTTTTTTCCTAATAAAAGAAAAATACTACATGCATTGCCCTTTTGTTTTCTATAAGCGGCTGATGACTTTACAGCACAATATCATTAGCCCATTAGTGACTGGCTTATGAATTTTAGCTGGATTTTTTTTTTTTTCCCTCCTACTGGACAATTCTCCACTGCTCAAAGAAATTGAAGTCAGGTGTAAAGTTAATATCTGCCTTGTTCATTTATTCTTCCGTAAGCAATCAAGATTTCCCCAAATCACAGGGCAATCTCTTGCCTTTTGAGAATTAATATAGGTCCTGTTCTCTCAATTTAGTTTAACAAAACAACTGGCATAAGTTCAATGGAAGCGATTATTATTCTGAGAGGTTACGGCGAACCGCAGAAGTTGTTAGTGAAAAGCTTGCTTGCAAGATCCCCTAAGAGGAAAAGTAGATGGATATTTCCAAATGTAATTAACAGCCTATTCCAACAATGCGAGAAAGAACCATCGGCCGCTTTAGCTGCAGAGGAACCTGGCTGCACGTGGAGAGCTTTGACTTGCCCAACAGCCCTCGCTCGAGAGCAGAGGACACGACGAGCAGCAGAGGGGACCACTGGCTGCTCCCCGCGGCCGAGAAAGGCAGCGGGGCAGGCTCTGTCTGCTGGGGTCCTTTCATGCTGCCAACCTCTCTGTGCTCGGCAGCACAGCTCCCGCCCTCATGGGCCTGGTCACTGGGCCTAGGACCCAACCAAGAGGAATAACTCTATTCTATCTCCACTATAGCTCTTGCTCAAAGAAAAACAAGGAATTTCTTTGGGGCAACATCTCAAGCTTATTTTTTGGGCTTATTGCTATGGTATGTTGGACTGTTTCAACAAAGTTGTTGAAGTTCTTTATGTTTTGTTTGGTTTTAGGGATTGTTTTTCTTTTTTAAAGCGAAATGTACAGCAGTGAATAATATAAAAAAAAAATTAAAAAGGAATTAAAAAATTTTTTTAATCATTAATAAAAATTGATTTTTCAAGCTCAGCATTTGTAAGCTGAGGTGAACATCTAATGTAGCAGGGAACAGATTTCAACAGATAAAATGATTATGAAAATGAATGAGTGGTATTACACATGGGAACAAAAAAGGCACAATGGTCTGTGTAAAAACAGTGAATATGAAAGGAGTTTAAGCTCAAATTTTCCATAACTTAGGCCACACCTCTCAAAATGTCCAGCCTTCCTGGGTGCATGTGCTTTGCCATTTGAAAGCTCAGGCCCTTTTCAGGGCTGGTCCTTCAGAAGCTTGAGGGCTCCCCCTCACCCCCAGCATTCCTCAAGCATCACTCTGTTACAGGGGCAGCGCTTGTCCAAGTCACTGGACTTTAGGTTTCTTTCTGACCTGGCTGAATACATCATGGTATAGCCTGTGCCTTTCCAGTCACTAAAAGGCTGCAGTTTATTACTTTTAATACAGTAACACTGAGAGGCCTCATTAAAATAAACCAGAGAACAACAATAAAAACACCACCACAAAACAAACAACAACAACAAAAAACCCCAGCCAAACACAAAAACACACACACCCCAAAAACCCAACCCCCATGCCCTCCAGCCCTTGTGGTGCCAGGCCCTTGCTTGCCCTTCAGTGGACAAGCTAGAGGCAAACAGGGGCAAAAATACCAACTTGAGCCAACAGGCAGGACTGAGGCTGCATCCCCAGCTACCATCTGACAGCCTCGTGCCTCCCCCTTGAACTGTGTAGCCTCCTGCATGCCAAAAACATCACTGTAAACTTAATGCTAGAACTACTGCTAAAAGAAACACAACAACAGAACTCGACTTGCTAAAAAATACCCACAGAGGAGTAGGGAAAAAAAAAAAAAAGAAAGAAAACACCAAACCAAACAAAACACAACAAATCCTCAACACAGTCACGTCTGTCTCCAATACACAGGACTTTTTTTTTTTTTTTTTCCCAGGCCTTGGGCTCAAACATATGACCAATCTCCTGCGGGTGAATGAATGGCAGCTGGGCCATTCTCACTGAGGTTTACACAGGAGCATTTTACCTGCTCTTTGCCAGGGGCCAAGAGCCTGCACACGCTGGGCGCATAGGGCAGCTCAGCCTGCACCCAGGCGCTTGTGTTACCCACGTGCCACCTGACACAGCGGTTTCCTCGGTGCCACTCAGCTACCCTGATGGGTCACACTTCAGGACTAGGACCCAAGCCCTTTCACTCCCCAAGGAACATCTCTGAGAGACACAAACCTGTTTCTAAATGAAGGAATGCTTATCTCATGCATGCCACAGGTGTGATGTCATCCCCGCTGGCTAAGGAACGAGGATGTCTACAGCCTCCACAGTGCAAAAATGCAGGAACTAAAGTTAACATGTCTCAGACGTTGTTGAAATATGGTGATAATTAAGAAATATAATTACCACTACAAAGTTAATTCTTCTTTCAGTTCTTACAAACAAGTTTTTAATTTGCACCAAAAATTTACATTTCAGATTTCAAGTCAACCACAAATGACTCCAAGATTGGCAGGATACTCTAGGTGGTGGCTGGCGGGTTCTTCCAGGCTTGGGGGCAGGAGCACTGTGGCTTCCCAGGAATGTCACAGGCAAAGAGTCTCCAGCAAAGCCCAGGTGCCCACAGGTACGCTGCTCAGATTGCTTTAAACTGCCTCGACTGTTGTACAAGTGTGAAAATAATAGCTGTGCCAGATAAACTTCTGCTTTTTATTAAAAAAAAAAAAAAAAAAAAATCCACAACTTATAATGTAATTGATTGCTTTCTTCTATTCTTTTATTAGTTGTGATTAAGGAGCTCTAGTAGCCCTGTTTACACAGCTCTAACAAGTCAGGGCCTGCAGTGCGTTATTGGCTTGCGGCCCACAACTTGCAGCCCATCCTCAACAGAATCAATCTGAAGTTGAAAACATCCCCTGTAGGAAGCGTTCACATCCCTGCTTATACAGGAACAGAAACAGTAATAACTTCAGGTCCTGTAAGTTGCAAGTTCAACTTAGAGAGATCAGCCCTGACTTGTCATTGCTCTCAGCGTGTTCGTGATGAGATCAGAGTGCTTCACGGAGGACTCATACTTTCAACTTGACAAGGGACATAGGTGAGCGCGTTACACTTCACTGTTACTCGCAGCTCAGACTGCAGAAATAAAGCAAGAGCTCCTCGCTGTTTAACATGCAGTCAAAGCACTGCCAATCTAAAATGGCTGATCAGTAATACTTTAATTGCAGTTTCATAGAAACAAATTGCTATTTAATTGCAGTAAGCTCTTCTGTGGCTTAGCTGGACCAACAATAGGCATACACCTGGTACTAAAAGTAACAAGCGGCAGCAATGGTTAGCTGGTACTCCACATGCAGGAGGCTCAGGCACTGAAATCAGACCTAGAACGTAATTTCACACTGAAGAAATATAATACAATATATATATATATATACACATAAATGTTCAGATCTCAATTTTCACCCGCTAAAGAATTTGATAAAGAACTTAAATTAAAATGCTCTTTTGAAATGCCTGACAGCACTTGCTAGCAAGTCATACTATGCCAGTAAATACTATTTACCCTAAAATTAGATGATGCAAATTTTATCAGTGTTAACTAACAGGGAAAAAAGGGAGACAAACCCAGTGTGGTTAATATTCTAAAGATGTGACTTAATTTCCTAGGCTTCATTTTGGTAGGACATTCTCATTTTATATTTCATAAGATACTGCATAACCTGTTAAAATATTTAAAGATAAATCATGTAGGACTGAAAAGACAGTATCTTGTTGCAAACAGAATTTGGTTTGGAAAGGCTTAATGTCCCACTGCCTGCCAGGATGCGTAAATCTCATAACTAGACAGCTGGATAGGTAAAAACATTAAACTCATTTAGAGGGCAATCTTTTTACAAAATTGTTTCATTAATAAGAGTGACAATTTATATGATTGAGACGTTTAGATGCAGGATAGACAGAGCATTTTAGCCAGGTTCACGAGGATGATTTCAGATTAGTAGTATTTCCTTTGATATTTTTTTTAACAGCATTCATTTTTGAAAGTCAGGGAAGCTCCCTCTGAATGATTATTTGCATGACTTTTCAGCAGCACTAAATGCAGCGGCTGTATCTCAGCCTCAGCGTGGCAAATGCATGTGATAAAGGTGAACAAGTACCTGTTCTTCCTCACAGATCTCCTAAAAAAGCCATTTTTCACATGAGGGCAAAGCTAAGTGTTTCCAGTAGCCTTCTATCCACACCTCCCATCCCCATTAGAGCCTGGTTTATTGTCTGAAATGCCTCTGGTTTCAAGAAAGTGTTTTACCTAAAGCAAGAATACTACTTAAATATGTTCTATTGTATATTCATAGCTCCATTAGTCCTCCTCCAATTTAGCACATCAAAGCAAAGGCTTCATCGCTTGCTTGTGGATTATGCTAACATGAGTGACATTTGTAATCTTATAGGTCTGCAACTTAAGAAATGCTTTTAAAGTGAGCTATTAAAAAGGTAGTTGTGCTTTACAAACGAGTCCTATAATAGTTTATTTAAAGCCGCTAATGAACTTCAACCTCTACATCACTAAATGCTATACTACATTACTTACTGGAAGTTATTAGCTATCTTCTTAGCGCTTCTAGGTTATATTGGACAACCAAAAATCTGTACATGTTAGATTTAAACACCGTACCTTGAGTGCTTATACTGAAAGAGTATAAAAAGATGCCTACAGTCTCACTAATACTCGAATTCTATATTCATACGACTTCAAGTGTCATTTCAAAGATATCGAAGCAGCACAATTTGCAGGCCTCTACCTAAAGACGTTAATGCCAGATCAAAAAGCTTAGAAACTTATTTAAAAAAAAATATGTAAGTGCATTTAATTAAATAAGTCATACATAGCTTCAGTCATTTTATTGCTTTATGTTATGCAAATATTCCTTTATCTTTACTGATACTGTATATTACATTTTCTTTTTGCTGCACCAGTCCTATTTTTCCTCAAGCACTGAAGTGTTAAAAGAAGAAATTCAGCAGACCTCCAATATACTAGAGGTCAATAAAAAAAAATCAAGGAAAAAAAAAATTTAAAAAAACCCCAAATCTGCTGTTGGTTGTTTAGACAGACAAATCTATAAATCAGCTTTTTGTGCATCAGCATCACAAAAAACTGTCAAGCTCACTCTGTAACCAAGCATGCTGAACAGTGAACACCTCCTCACAAATAGAATGAAAAAAGAAAATATAATCAGGATGTATTTCAAATGTATTAGTCTCCTATAAATACAGAGTAGTTCTTTACCTTGATTTGTTATTAATTGTGGTAGAGGCAGTTTCCTGACTGAAGGCATGCAGTGCCCAGCCCTGGCTTCATGTTGGTATTCTTGCTACAAACAGGGTGAGTCTGGTTTTTTGGTTTCTTTTTTTTTTTTTTAAGTCAGAATTATTCTGCCCAGCTCCAGCACTGAGCAGCTGATGGGAGAAGCCCACTCAATGAAGCTGCTCCCTTTCTAAGCTTAGAGGAGGCTTTGTTACTTGGGAGGGAAGGAGGGGAGCAGTGTTTGTTTGCTTTCAGAGAACAGATCATATTTGAGATCAGTTGGTTCTCGGAAACAGCCTGGGAAACATGTTTTTCTTTTCTTAAGATTATCAGTGTTGAAAAGTTAGCCTCTTAGCACAGCAAACACAACTTTCTGCCGTTCAGCTCAGAATAGCTATTGTATTCCTTTTTGTGCATACTCAATTCCAGTGCTCAGCATGAGGTACGGACCTTTTGTTGGTTTTTATTTTATTACGCTTTGACCTCTCATGCTATATACATACACTCAGGCTTGCACCCTCAGACGCGTGCACATCCTTACCACAGATGATTCTGGGGAAATGAACTGGATAAAGAGAGCCCACGGTACCCATATACGTACCATAATTCACCCCACTACCCATTAGAATATATTGCTGTTACCAGAATTAAGAATCTCCCTGAAAACTAAAGATCATTTTGAAGTAGTGCTCTGTATCCTTGCCAAAAGTAACACAGTTAAGTAGTTTAACAGATTCTTTGCTGGCATTAAGACATTAAAAAAAAAATAAATTGAATGTCCAAACCAAAAAGCTACTTTTAAAGGTAATTGACAATTAAGGTAATGACTATATAAGATATAGTTTCAGAATTATGTTTTGGATGTAGTTATAAAAAAAGCTTCTAAAAGCCATACTCAATTCAGTGTGGTTTGTTTTACTTTTTTATTATTTAAATACACCATACTAGAGCAAATGTCTCTGAAAATATCACAAATAAAAGATTTTTTTCTTCATTCAGCAAATTAGAAGTAGGTGAAAATTTCTACACAGTAGCTGCTATGAGCCTGACTTTTTTTCTTTTTTTTTTTTTTTTTATCTTTTTTTGCCATGGGAAGTAGCAACATTAGGACAAAAACACTTACATGCATACATACATTGTATTTTACAGAGATACAATAAAAGTGTTTGTGATAGAATATCACAAAAGCCACATCTTTATCTCATGTTCAGTTTGATTGAAACACATTTCCTTACAACACTTAAATATACAAAGAGCAAATAGAATGTTGTTAAGGTAAAACACAGGGTACAAACTGGCCAGTGCCCTGCTAATTGTTAATGAGGGTAGAAAGCAGATTTCAATGCTTCTTTTAATTAGCTTCATTAGTCATCTTCCCCACCCGCCTCCCCCCAGCCCCCCCCTCCCCCCCCAAGATGTCCTCCGGTGGATCTTTTTTCATTTTCTCTACAGTCTCCCATTAGCCCAGGTTCATGGAGTCCTTAATGTTCATATTCAGTCATTTTAATACACCAATAAATGTGGGAAGGGCAATCAAGAATAAAGAAGGTGCAATGGTATGGAGCTGGCATTGATGCTAGCTACAAAGGTGACTTGTCTACTTGGAGACATGGGATCCATCTGTGATGAACAAAATTTGAGATGAAGGCACGCATTCTGCATTACTCTGACCTTTTAGCAGACCTGTAAGAAATAAAAATGGGTATCTTAGCTAGAATACTAAATTTGAGATAGGAAACTACAACATGACTGCTTTTGTCTTTTCGTTATTCACTAATCTCTTTTTTATTAAATTACTTTCCAACTGTGACTTGATCAAGGCTTTCTACACTATCCATTCATACTGCTAACGTTTCAACTTCAAATAGCAAAAAGCAAACATTTTCACTACTAAAAAGAGCAGATGGGGGGAAAAAAAAAAAAAAAGAGACAACAATAAATAAGTGTACTTTCTGGTAACAAACCATACAGTGAATCAGGTGGGGTTTTTTGGGCCCCTTTTAAAAGGGAAGAAACATTATGCCATGCCTTTGAAGAAGCAAGCAATATGATCTTATAATTGGAAGAAATAGCATGTAACACAAATTAGAAGTAGAGCCAATATCCTCCCAAGGCAACTTTGGTTAATATGCTACATTGCACAAGAGCTAAATATAGATATTTCAGGATTTCTCAGCCCGCCATACCGCCCCCA
>JANHGN010005366.1:45416-62568 GCA_024605025.1 Megaceryle maxima | reverse complement strand
TATGGTAAGACCTGCTATATTCAAAAAAAAAAAAAAAAAAAAAAAAAAGAGAGAGAGAGAAAGAAAGTGGGACTGTGTGCACAGCAGTGGGGTTGAAGCCACAGATGTTGGCTCCACGAGGAGCACAGGAAAACATTAACCTCAGAAACTCACAGCGCTGTGAGGCTCAATTTTGGGTCGTTCCATGGCGATGGTAATGCAGTTGAGGAAAATGATCACCAAGACGATATGATCAAACATCTTGTGTGTGATGATTTTATTGCACATCAGACGGAATCTGCCAAGAAAGAAAAAAAATACAGAGGACACGCAGACTACCTATTAACGCTCGACTGGCTGGGGAGAAGCGCAGCAGCTCGATGCGTGGCAGGGGAATTGAGCACTTCGATTGCAAAGCAGATGAGCTACAATCTCCCAATCCCCTCCCTGGCAGAGCCACACACTACAGGCAGAGCAGGGTATGAATAGAAAAGGATCTAAGCTACAGAATTAAGCGACAAATTTCGAGCCCCTGTAGGATTCACAGAGGGCTTTGGGTCACTTGAAATAGAGCAGCAGCCTCCACAACTTGGATATACAGCCAGGCTTGGATATGACCCCCTACCTAGTCTATAGTGGTCGGGTTTAACTTAAAGAAAGGAAGAAATACTCTCAGCAAGCCCATAAGGGTTGAGCGCCCATGGAACAAAGGGACAGAAGCTATTTATTGTGACAGATGGCTGTACACTGACCCAGGATTTATAATACCGTATTACATTTCCCAAAGTCTGTTTCTGAAAAATCTCTCTAATCTTTGTATGAATGAAGTCGAACACTGTCCAGGGCACACCAGCTCCAACACAGGAGCTGGGAAACCCTCACCGAGCATGGGTGCATGTCCAGAGGAACACATAGGACAGCGCGGAGCCCAGATGGCCCCAGTGTGGCTGAGCTTTGGGAAGGGCAAAGCTGGGGACCTGCAGACAAGGAGAGGGTGTTTTCTGGGGGTTGTTTGGAGAGGAAGGAAGGGAAAGAGGGGAGGACAGAGAAGTCCAGGCTGAGAGGCAGCTTTAGGAGGACAAGCATGCTTTTCTGTGTCGTAAGTGTGAAGCTGGGGCAAATTCAGATCTCTCTGCTTAATGCAGCACCTCTCCCCCTCACTTCAAACTCCTCATGATCCATAAGGTGAAAAACTTGCAGAGCCCTGGCATCACTGACAATGCGAACAATGAACTTGTTAAAACTGCAGCCATGTCCTGGGATATGGGCCTCTACTGGATGCTCCTATGCCAGAGCCATGCCCATCCCAGAGAGGCTCACTGCAGCCAGCACCCATTTGCTGTGTGAGCTCAGGGTAGTGCTGGAGCAGGGGAAGGGCTGGGAATTTTGTGTCCTGACATGTAAAGACCCATCCAGGATAGATGGGCAGAATGAGCCATTGTAACAGGGACATACGTGCCCAGCAGACTGCCACTGCTTGAACACAGCTGCCTTACCTGGAGTGAGGGGCGAAGATGTAGATGGACCAGGAGTCTCTCTCTTGGCAGCAGGCAGGGAGACGTGCCCGTACCCATGCCTTCATGCGGTCCCTTTTGCTCTAGGAGGAAAATGTATGGCAGAAACGTACCAGGAGGAAAACAGAGAGAACTGTTAAAAAAATAACCCCCAAAAACCTTCAAGAGAAGGACTCAGGGCAATTTTTCAGTGAACACTTATCTCCAAATGCTCAGTAAAGCTGAAAAAAAATGATCTCCCCCCCAAAAAGACCCTACTGGGCAGGGGAAGGGGGTCTGGCAGACAGGTGAGGGCTCACAAGGTTTGGTTTTGCTTCTTCCTTTGCACTCTGACTGCATCTGGCACACAGTTAGCCATGAGGACAAACAAGAAAAAAACCAAACCCCTGCCTAGAGGAGTGATAACCCACTCTGATCAGCCTCAGTCCCTCCAGACACTCATCAGATGATTGCCTGAATCTTCTAAATTTTGGGGGGGGATTTCTGTGTTTTTGTTTCTTTGTTTGGTTTTTTTTTTGTGGTTTTTTGTTTGTTTGTTTTTGTTGGGGTGTTTGTTTGTTTTGTTGTTGTTTTGGTTTGTTTTGTTTTGTTTTTTGGGCTTTTTTTTTAAGAATATAGAATGCTTATGTCAGAGGTTATAAAGGGAGCAGAGGGAGAGACTTCATCTTGCTGGGCCAAGCCCTGTGTCCATGCACCACTGGAAAGCTGAAGAGATCATTTGGGACCTGAGTTTTGGTCCAGGAACACAACAGCGAGCATCTGCCTCTCATTCAGCATGAAGAGATTAGATGGGAGATTATAAAGCCAGAAGGGAACGTCATGGCCAGCCTGCCCTTCTGCATGAACATGGGCCATCCAACTCTAGCAAATTAATTCCTGCTTGAAACCACAGCGCATCCTCAGCCATGCATACTTATGTTTTTAGACAGTCTGCAAGGTTGTTTAAGGCCAGGAGGGCAGATTGTAAAAGCTTTGGCCAACAGGTCAACTGAAGACATGAAAAATTGGATGCCAGGGGAAGCCTCATCCTGGCTGCAATAGCTTCTGGATTAGGTTTATCACCTTCTCATCCATGGTCTTTGAAGGGAGGTCAGGATCTTTAATCCAATTGACATCGCAGTGCTAGTGCCTTGTGCTTGGACAACCAGCAGAAGGCAGGCCAACATCTCACCCACCACACCAGGGCTTTCCCAGCCCTTCCAAATAGAAACACCAGAAGATAAATCCACGTCACCACGATGCTTGCGTTCACAAATAAATAAAAATGACTCCTTGCTTTTTCATGATCCTTATTTCCCCAAGAGCTGCCAGGCCTGGATGTGCACACCTGTAGGAACAAGGCTGCATGGGCTCTTTGAAGCTTTCTTCTGCTGACATTCAGCAGAGGAGCTTTGAAGCACAGCGCAGGAATCACTGCTCCCACCCCAGGAGTGCCTGGACCTCAGGGCTGAGGCACTTATAATTATTTCACCCTAGAAACAGGGAGGGGGGATTTGTTCTGACCCAAACTGTTATCAACTGAAGGTACTCTGGACTGTAAAAATGGGATTTGTTAGGGTAATTGAGTGGAATGGAGGAAGTGCTTTCAGTTCCTATACACACTCAGCCAGGGGTCTCATTAGCAGTAGGAACAGGTAGTGTAGCGTCCATTTTAATGAAAGCACTTGGTTATGACCTAAACCCTTCAGAAAATGAAAATAACAAGAAAAGTTTGAAAAACAAAAAATCCCAAGATCATTCTACCCCTCTCCTTCAGCCATCTGTCCTTCTCTCCCCTTCTACGCACACAGACCGTGCTGCAGCACACCAGTAACTTTTGGCCATGTCTTGGTTGTTTTCACCTCCCTTTTCCAACTCCAGGCAAGGATTCAGAACTGCTCCTTTCTCTCTAACTGTATTTAATAGAGCATGCATCCTTGGGGTTGTTATCCCTTCGAGCAGCCTAGTTAGTTTAATTATCCATAGATTTAACAAAGGTAAATAAATGGATAAAAATCAGGTGTCTGCTCAAAGTTGCAGTGAGAACAGAGATTGCTACTCCAGCCTCTGGACATGGAGTAATAGCTGCGACTCGGTCCACTTCATTTTGCAAGCTGGAAGGTTTCCATAAGTATCTATTATTCAGAGCAGTTCTGGTATTTATCATGGGGATTTGCAGTGAATGGTAATGCGTCAGCAGCACAGAATGCTTCTTTATATTCCTTTTGTCCAATTTTAACGCCAAAGATATTTTGGGGTTTGGCTAATTGTTGCAGCTTGCAGTTCATGGGCTAAATCAGATAACAAAGGCAAAAAGTGATCTTCCATCCTGTCTCTCTATTCAGGGTGTCAGACTAAGGGCAAGCACCAGGGCTCAGCCAGGGCCAGCTCAGCAGCCTGGCTGCTCTGTACAGGGCCAAGTACATCCACAGAAATCTAAAGTCAAAGGAATTACTCCAGATTTCCACCAGTGGAACAGCACAGCTCAGTTAATTTGAGCCAAATGTTAAGATATTTGTGAAATAAAACCCAAGCATTTTCAGCCTAAGTCCCAGCAAACGCTTTCTCCGCGAGGTCCAGACACACATCAACTGCTACAATCAGATTGATTGCTGCTTCAGTCGGCATTATGTTCAAAGCAATATGTCAATTATGTGGTTTAAATCATATCTATTTGTTCATAAAACACACCTGGACGGGATGAATAAAGATGTGGGGGGAGAAGAAAACTACTCTTTAATTCAGCTGCCAGTGAGTTAGAGAAAACCTCCCTGGGTAAGACCACCCAGCATCCCCCGTTGGCACTCGCCAGGACATGGTGGGATGCCGCTTGCTGACTGGCAACGGGGCCTGACAATCCCCCAGTGAAAGGAAAAGAGCTGCTGATAAATAGCTGCTTTCTTTTTTTTCTTTTTTTTTAGGACTTTGAGATATTAATGTACTTCTGAGGGCAGGATGAAAGGCAGCTGGCATTAAAAGATGACTGATGCACTCCTCAGAGTAAGGGAGAGGCTTAGATTTATAAAAGATTTATTATAAGGATAGAGGGGAACTGCTGAAAAATGTTCTATGAGTGGCAATGGACCTCCAGGCAAGTTGGAAGCTGCACAGAGGCACTCGGGACCTGATTATTTAATTTTAAATACGCAGCAGGGGCAGGCGGAGAGGGTTTGGGGAACGACTGGACTGCATGCCACAGGAGAAAAGCACCATAGGCAAAGGGGCAAGGAGCTGCAATTGCAACGTGCAATTAAGTTTGGGGAGGAAGGGACACATTTGGTTGCAGATTCAATATTTGCCTCTATTTCTGCTCTGAGCACTCCACAATTTGTGTAGGAAAACACCCAAAAGTATCCAAACTCCATTGGATGTGAACTACAAAGACCTCACAGCAGATCCCTGATGTCAGTCACAGCCACGTGAACCCAACCAGGCAGCAGATCGCCCTCTCTGTGAAGTTTCTCCTTGTCAGCGTTCATGCTGAAAAGAACAGATTTTAGCCCCCTGATTTTATACTTCTGGGGAGAAGATCAGGGCCCTGATTCTGCCTCCTCAGAGAGATGTAAATTCAGAATAAACTCATTGAAGGCAGCACTAATATAACAGGAGCCTTGGAGATCCAAACGAAGCCTTCGCACTCCCTTTTATTTCTGCACAGAGGCAATCAAAACCAGCCAGCGAGGAGAGATGGGAAGCTTTACTGCAGAAGGGCATATTTAGGATTACTTTGATCTGAGTAACAGCTGAGTTCTTTTCTTCTTTTCCTGGTGGGGGAGTTCTGAATTTTATTTTTTCCATTTAAAATAAATGACTTTTTTTTTTTCTTTCTGACTTTGTCAAGGCTAATTTAGGGGCAAAGCATCCTCCCAGACGTCAGGAGGGAATCACAAAGGGAAGCTCTGCAACCTGGGGACTCATTTTGCTAATCTAAGCAATATTTTTCAATCCATCTGGTTTAGTGATTTACAGTGAAGACATATTTCGGAGCTCAGGGAAGGGCACCAGCCAGCGCAGATGTCCCAGCTGTAGCTATATCATGGACTGGGGCATTAGCTATTTACACTGTTTTACCCATTCCTTCTCTAGGTATTTGCTTCTGACCACACTCCGTGGGAGAGGATTGAGGGACCATTGGTCTAGCCCTACATGGCCAGACCCTGGCACACAGAAGACAACATTTGGTTTAGCTAAAAGCAGCTGCCCTAATAAAGATGGAAAACATGCATCTTATTCAAGGGTCTGTCACCAGTGCTGGCTGGAGCTGCAGGGTTGAGTGGGATGGGAAAGGAGGCTCATGTCCCATCACACAATGGGAAAGGAGGGACATGTCCCATCACATGATGTCTAGCACAAGGAGGACCACTTGATTCTGATCTAGTGGGGGGGAAAAGGAAGGGACCTGTGGGATGTTTGGACCAGGTGAGCTGGAAAAGGCAGCAGATGTTAGAGCATAAAAAAAATCCCTAGCTAGCAATAAAGAGCATGGTCTCCTGATCACTTTGAATAGTGCTTTTTCCAAAAATAATTACTGCTCCTTTTCTTAAAAATTCAATTTATTTTATGAAGGTTAAAAATCAGGTTAAGACAATCAGTAAAAATCCCAGGCTGAGGATCCATGCTGGAGATGTAATGGGATAATGGCTCTTTTTAAAGGCGATTCATGGCTGAGTGGCTCCATTCTGCCAGCACTAACTCTCTTTCTCCTCTTCTACCTTCTCTGGAGTCACCGCTGCCTTTCGCATCCCTTCACATGCTCCAAATTCCATTTTCATTCAACAAATTCTGTGAAATACAGTCAAATCATGTCTGCAAGCTGCAGCTTTCCTGTTCTCAGTCCTGCTCCAGTCACCATCACATGGTGCTATCCAAACCCCATCCACTTCAGCAACAGAAACTGAGTTACCCCCTGGGGATGACACATCAGATCACTGCATTTTTAACCCTGAGAAGAAGGTAAAGTGAAATAAAGAGGTAATCTGGGAAGAGCAGAAAAGCCCCCCAAACTGTCCTGGGAACATCATGATGGGACAGTCCCCACAAGTGTCCTTCCACCTGCTTGACCCCCTCTCTGCCAGCCACACAAAAAACCTTGGAAAAAGCAGAAAAATTCCTAATATTTCCTAAATGGTACTTTTCAGGACGGTGAAAATGAGACACTTATTAGCCTAATACCGCTTCATATGGAAATGAACTAATGCAAAGCCTTTAAAATTACCAGTGTTGATATGGGACTAATGGGAATGGGGGGCCAAACCCTGTCCTTTCATTGCCTGTTGATGTCAACAGAAATTGTCTGCTGCTGCACGTGGGGACAAAAAGCTAAAAAATGGTTGGAGAACAGCAAAAGTTCCTTCTTTTAAAAAAAGAAAAAAGAAAATTTATACCCATAAAAGCATGTATTTCCAAGAGATAGCCTTCACTCTGCACCTTTTAGTGGAACCTGAGAAGTTTTGCCCTGACCTCTTCATCATGAAACATCTGATACCACATTGAAATATTTAATATGATGCCAACCCCATTTCTGATGGCATCCACAGCCCAGAGATCACCTAGTGTTCTTCTGGGTGACACTCAGGGTAGTCTGGTGGTGATGGTGAGACATCGTCCCTGCAATGGGCTATTGCTTTTCACCTACTCCGCACTCCCGATACAGGCACAAGTATTACTTTGTCAAAGAAAAAAGCCCAAAATGAGCACTTGGTAGTTCCTTACCATGTTGCCTTCATCATCGCAGTCATCACAGTCCTGTTGGGGGTCATCCAGGTGGAGCTGGTGAAGCAGCAGACCCGGAGAGGTCTTCCCATTGCAGTCCTGGTGCTCGGAGGTGGAGGTTCGGCTGCTGTGCATGCTGCTGGTCCGGTACAGGGAAGGCACCTGCAGAGTATCCTGGAGGTCAAAGGAGCCTTTTGTTTCCAGCGACTCCATGCGATGAGGCAAAGAACCATTGAAGCTGCCAGCCCGGCTGGAACGCTCCTCATCCGAGCTCTCCCCTTCCTCCGAGCTCTCCTTCCCTTCTCCAGAGAGGAGGGATCTGCGCTCGCCGCTCTGCCCCCGACGCTTGAGGCTGGGGGCCCGGCCGATGCTGTTCCAGCTGGAGCGGCGGCTGTTCCAGCTGCTGCTGGCGCGCCAGGGGCTGTGCGGGGAGCTGCGGGTGCTGGGCTGCGGGAAGGACAGGGAGAGCATCAGCCCCGTGCTACCCGCCCCACACCGGGCTGCTGCTGCACCAGCTGGGGCAGATGGATGGACGGACAGCCCCGCAAGCCCAATGGACACATGCTGAGCATCATCAGGAGGAGGTGACGCGAGTACCGGGGACTTAAGCTCGTAAGTGGCAGGGTCCATGGAGACGCCGCTGGCCCGACGGGACTCGTAGCCCTGCGCTGCGTCTCCAAACATGGCGCTTTTGGGCATGGGCATTGGCGTGGCAGCGGTGTGTATGATGAGCGGTGGTGTCAGGCTCTTCTTCAGCTCTGGGTGGTCACTCAGGGCCATCACTGGAATACATAAGTGGGTTTGAGTTGTTATACTTCAAGGGGCACATCTACAACCTGCTCTCAGGTGGGCCGAGTAGCTGCTCAGGGATGGATCTCCTCCAAGCATCAGGAGGATGAGGGCCAAAAAGCCTTTCTGGAGAGCTGAGGGCCTGTCCTTCAGCCTAGCAGGTGAGCAGGGAGACATAAATCAGGTGCCAATGGGATCAGGTGCCAGTGGGAGAGGAAAGCACATGCAGACTTTCATCTGCTGCACCTCAGCTCTCCAGCCAACACCCACCAGCTCCAGCCCTGGGAACCTCCTTGCCCATGCTGGGCTCCCTCCATCCTCCTTCCCTGTGGCTCCTCTGCCTGTGCCCCTGCAAAGAGACCCCAGAAACCCAGACCTTGGGCCTGGTGAGGAGACCTACGGCCTGAACACCATCACATCTATCTCTGTCTGCATCCCACAGTCCCACCCCACGCCTGTTGGCCTTGGTTGAGCCTGCCATGGCTTGGATTACACTGATCTCTCTAGGAGGGCTCTTCCCTTTGGGACACATTGTTTTCACAGCAAAGTGAGGTTTCAGCAGAAAGGTCTGTCCTCCCAGGACTGTTACTCACAGGCTGGATTCGACAAGTTCTTCTTAAGTCCTCTCTCCTCTTCCAGGTTGTGGGGAAAGAGATCCCCCTCGGAATCGGACTTGGAAGCATCACCCTGGAGCAAAACAGAGGGCTTCAGCAAGGAGGGTGAAGGGCTGCGGTGCACGGACACCCCTCTGAGAAAACGGATTCCCATCTCCAACACCACACCTACGGATCCATGGAATTTTGTACCACAATGCAACATCACCTTTCACAAAATGACGCATGCACATATTTATACCACAGACTAATTAACCTCCTACCAGGAAGACAGACTGCCTCTGGCTCCAAACCTCTGGCGGTCCCAGAAAGGGATCAGAAAAAAACCCTAGTGCTTAATTTTTCCTGCTGGAATTGCACATTGGGCAAATATTAGGAAAGGACAGATATTTGATTAGCAATTTGGGGATAAAAATTGGCTTTACTCTTAATTTATACACTAAGGCTTAAGAATCCCCGTGTGTGGCTCTTTCTAGCGATGCTTCACTGAAGCAATCCAGGATTCAGAAGGGGCAGTAGAAACCCCAACTTTCCAACGCTGCTAAAGGGCACTTGTTGATGGACAACCCACCAGAGCAGAGAGGATCCAGGTGGCAGAACCTGATAACTGCTGCCGTGGGTGGCCGTTCCCCTCCCAGCCGCCACACACGACAGAAGTAGACATTCTGGGGATTTACACTGTATCATTTTTGGGATTTAAATTCCTTCGTATCATTTCTAACGCCGGGGGTTGAGAGAGAGCTGCCCAATCTGACATAGGCCTGTCCTCGGGAGGAGAGAGAAGAAGTTTACCATTGCTCGCAGCGTGGCGCCCGGGCTCTTGCTCGGTCTTGTGGCACGGACCCGATGAGGGATGACCCTGTGCACCCCACTGATTCTGTCCATTGGCACTGCAGAAAGGCGCTTAGGGTGTGGTATAGACAGGATACACCCAACGGGCAGTGGTGCTTCGCCAGAACAATACTCATCCAAAAGAGGAGGAATCACGGCTGAAACCACAGCTCTGGCACAGGGCACCAAACCCGTTGTGATGTATGTCGGGAGGGAGGAGAGGTGGGAGGGGAGGGAGGATGCTGGGATGAGAGAAGCCAAGCAGACCCTCACTTCAGCTGGGAGACACCGGGAGCCCCAGAAAACCCAACCAAGGCTAAGCTGTGCCCCAGGAGCCCTGGCCAATGCTAAGGAGGTTTGGTGCTCGGGTACCTGTGGTTGTAAAAACCCAGAGGGGCCCCAATGTGGGGATAAGAGTCCAGAATGGTCCAGTGCCTGATGCCTCTTTGTTCAGCAAAACCCCAGAGGGATGAACTCTAATATTCCCCCACAGGGTCACTAAACAGGTAAGGGGATTTTTTTTTTCTAGGCAGACTGGACACTCTCAGACGTGTTTTTAAAGCAAAAAGAGAGTATGACATGAGATCTTGGCTCAAAACTTCCCTTCCTGAGGATCCAGGACTTTTGTGATATTTAGGGAAGCTCGTCCTGCAGTACACAGACTGGGAAGGTCAGGAATGCACCTTGCAAGGGGGAGCAGTAAAGTCAGGCTGGCCTGAACTTCTTTGGAGTCAAAACCGTGTCTCTGTATGAACGGGGGATCCAGCTGGCTCCAGGTACACTCCCCACAGAGGTTCCCGGCTCAGCCGCACAGGGGGGCTGCCAGGAATTACTCACTTCTCCCTAATGCGTTATTAAAAAGCAATAAATAACAGGAAGAACTTTCTGTGACTTGTATTCCTGGAGCGAGCGTTCTTTAACAGCCCAGAGGAAAGTTTTAGGGTGCACAATGAAATGTGTGCCAAAATGGAAAAGCAGAGCTACGTGGGGAATTCCCACCCCCTTCCCCAGCACCAAACCCCACACCTGGAGGGCAGAAAGCATCCCCTCTGAAACACCACGTGCCAGACTCAGTACGGCGCAGGCAAGCATTTCGCAGCCGGGGCTGCTGCGCGTTACCTGTTCTTGCACTCCCAGTTTGCCTTTCTGGATAGAAAAGGGGTTATGAGAGAACAGGGAGTTAAAATCCTTTCGGAAAATGAGGGTACGTCAAGGTGGACCAGACAGTACAATGGCTAAAGCAGCCTGTACCAAAGGAGACTGACACACTGGGATAGGATGGGAAAGGGCTTTTGTGCTGAGGGAAAAAACAGACTTCTTGGAAAGGACAGAAAGGGAAGAGAGGGGTACAGAGAAAGATGAGGTTGGCAGAAGAGTAATATTTGGGGTGCGCTGCACTTCGGAGATCCACAGCTTCTTCAGACCTGAATGGGACTGTTTCACTTCCTGACCTGTGCTGTATCATGGTATCTTACTGGAGATCCCAGCATCCCAGCCAGCCTGTCTGGGACATACCACAGTGCAGCTGCTGCCGTCCTACCGAGCACAGAGCTCTCCCACACGTCCACAAACAGGCTTGATTCCAATTCCATTCATTTCTGGGGACTTTCCTCCACTGGTGTGATGGAAGGAGTGCTTGGCAGGCATGCCCAGTGCTCAGCATCACCATCCACATCCCTAGGGAGGTCCCTGGGATGTGACTGTGCTGCAAAGGGGCTGCAACAGCCCCACGTGGAGCCTTCCCCAGGGCAGGTGTCCAGAAAGAGGTTGGCAAGAGCTGGGTCTGGAGCCACATCAGCTGCCCTGAAGCACCCACCTTAATTTACCTGGATGCCCCAGAGAAGGAAGGGACTTAAAATCAAGGCTGACTTGACAATGAAGACAATAAAAAGGAAAGAAAAAAACCAAAACAAAACAGAAACACCCCCAGAACACCCAAATAACCCCCAAAAAAATGACAGCTACTACAATGAGGACAGCACCACGGTGTGTGACCAGGCACCACGAGAGAGACAACCACGGTGGGCAGTGGGATGTGCTCTGTACGTACCCCCGACGAGTCGACAGGCAGCTGAATACAGCTTAACTGCCCACTCGCGTCTTCTCGCTTGGAGATCTCCTGAAGGAGAAACGGGGGGAGGGAGGGGGAAGGAAGGGGAAGGGGGGGTTCAATTTTCACAGTTTCAACAACAGGATTGAATGGGGAATCAAAAAACACGAGAAAAAAACAAGGAAGGAGAGGGGAAGGGGGAGAAGGGCAGCATGTGGCCATGGTGGAAGCCAGACTGGGGCACCCATTCCACTCAGTGTGGGGAAGCGGTGGAAGATCTCAGATAGAGCAGAGCCCTTCAAAGTGACCAGCCTTACCTTTAAATTAAGTGTTTTGAACCGAGCTTACTTCAGCTCCTAAGTGATAATTGTGCTAATGAAACAGCAGCTATTTATTGAAAACATGATTATTACTTTTTTTTCATCTGCATAATAGGATCTGTACTTATTATACCTTCATTAAGCAGCAAAGAAGGCTTGTAATGAATGTTTGATTAACATAATATCAGTCCTCTTACAGACAGGTGAAATACATCATTTAAGGAAAGCCACCTGAACCTGCCATGAGTTCAGACCCCTCCTCACCCCCATTAGTGGAGACACCCATTTAAATCAGCAGGGTACCAAAACGTGGCAGGGGGACACAGCCCCATCCTGAGGGGCTTGGCCACACAAGTTGATCCAGCATCTCTTTCCAGCACCAGAAGTCAGTCTTTCCATACCCACTTGGAAAGCACACATCAATTTTCACCTCATCGTGTTCCCCCTTCCTCAGGGGTGGCTCTCCCACTGGCATGTTTCAGCAGTGCTGCTGTGCCAGGTCCCATCCCACAGGGCTGCAGAAGGTCACATGCTGTGGCAGGAGGGCACAAGTTGTCCCACCAGCTTAATTTCTTGCCAAGAGGGCAATGGGTCTTTCCTCCGGTTGCTACATGAGATGCAAAAGTCATCCCACTCTAGGCTGGGATAAAGAGTTAAAGAAAGACCGATCAGCTTTGGGACATGGATGTCTGGACATCAGTGTCTTGCTAGCGATGTAATGGACACTTAATTTAAAGTCTTTGATTATAACAGAGACATTGAAAAGTCATTGAAAGAGAAAATATGGAAAGACTTTTCCTTCACAAGAAAAATACCCCTGAAACCAATAAGAATGCAAAAAGTAAGGGAAGCAAGAAAAACATTGTCCAAAATCCCTACTGAATCATAGAATAGTTTGGGTGGGAAGGGACCTTTAAAGCTCATCTAGTCCAAGCCCCTGCAGTGAGCAGGGACACCTGCAGCTAGGGCAGGTTGCTCAAAGCCCTGCCTGTCTTAGAAGAGACTGGTGCCTCTGGTTGAACCCCAGAAGAAGTAGAAGCCTGTATTTCTCCAAGGATGCTACATCCAGAGAGCAGGTAATATCCTGCAGAGGAAAAGATAGAGGGGCTGGAGGAGCTGGGGTGCCAAGGAGGGAGTGGGGCACAAAGGAGGGGAAGGAACAAACCCACAAGTGATGATGGCTGGGGAAGAGAGGACATGAAACCATGAGAATTACCAATGGAAGAATACACTTAGCAGATTATATTATTAGGAAGTCCCTTGGGAGAGGAGCTTTACGCCTGACAAAAAGGAGTCACTGCTTGCTTCAGAGAGAAGTCCCCTGGGCAGGGACCTGAGAGGTCAGGCAGCAATTTCAAATTAGCAGCTTGATCAAACAGAGTCCCCTGCTCACCTTCCCCATATCAGGGCCAGGCTCAAGTTAAACCGGAGAACACGCAGTCAAAAATAACCACATTGCATAAAGTCCTGTGCATGCCTCTTGCAAGAGAGAAGCAGGTTACCAGATAAAAAGAAAGAAAGGGAAATAAAAAAAGAAACCCAACCCTGCAAAATCTATTGCTCCGTATTTAAAGTTTGGAACAGGTCCTTCTTGTTTCTCAACTGCTTATATACATCTGCTGCCTAGCAACTGGGGCTGCAAAGCCATGCACTAAAATTAACGAGGTGCTTGCAGATTGAGGAAAGGCACTCAAGGACCAGGGAGATAAAGGCAGCAGCCCCAGGATTGTGTTTCAGCCCAAAAATCTGAAGGAGAATGGAAAAAAAAAAAATCAAAACCAAAAAAAACCTACAAAAAAACCTCAACAAACCCAACAAACCCAACTCAGAAGAAGGGTCAAGTGCAATCACAGGAGGGAGACTCTGGGGTTTGTTTACAGCGAGAGATGATCTCTCTATTAATTCTGCTTAGGAGAGGATCCTTTGAGTGCTGGCTAGCAAAAAAAATAGAATGAGATCTGTTAGCAAAGCTGAATAAACATAAACCAACAAAGCCAGAGTCAGCTCCTGACCTCCAGCAGACATTTGCTCCCTGTCTGCTGTGGGAAAATTGGGTTGAGCTGAAGGATCTCTTGATACCATTGCAATTTACTGGAAGAATGGGGAGAACTCATCACAATGACGACATGGAAGGAAGATAATTATTAAAGTGTCATCATCAAAGCCTGAGATATAAAACAGCATTGTAATCAGAGTCACAAATTACAGAAATGTGCTGTGAGTTTGTTGAAATTGCCATGGTTGGGCAGCACTGGCTGGAGATGGCTTGATCTTTGGAGGCTGCATTGGATCCTGGTCCTTGTGCTCACCTCTCAATCCCAGCACGAGCATCACTGGCTTCATGCTGTCTCAGTGCTTTCCTGAATCTGAAGTTACTCCCTAATTTACACTGCACATAAAGCATGTTTTCAGCTTACAGAGAAATAGTGGAGTTGGCTTGGATCAGCCCAGTGTTGCCCTGGCAGAGGAGAAGCAGGAGCAGGTGATGGGGCTGCCCTGCTGCACAAACCAGCAGAAAGCAAACCTGGGGGATGCTGCAGGTGGTTCCCCTGACTCCAGGGCAGATGTACCCTCAAGGACATGGTTATTGGAATAAAATCTCAGCTCATTAAGCCAAGGGCATGAATTTACAGGGGGTTACATCATGGTAGCAGCTGGCTGCAAAGCAAGCATGGGATAAACTGCTGCCCAGGGAAACAGCCGCACAGCGACCGGGTGTGCAGGAGCAGGAGTGTGCTGGCAGGCGAGCACAGGGATGCTCTAGCATGAAAAAACCAGGCTGAGCCAAGGACCAGAGGTTTCAGCCTCCCTTGAGGACCAAGGGTTGGAAAAGGGGCTGCTGCATTTCAAGGCTGCGTCCTTTCCTGAAGGAGCGGGTGCAGCAGGTGATCTCCCCTTTTGGTGACCTTCAGAGAATCAATTTGCCAGACTGAACAGAGGCTCAGTTTCGAAGCTGTCATCACAAGCAGACAAGGAGTTTTTCACCTCTTCTCTCTCGGGCAAGGAAACATTATTCTATTTGGGAGAACCCGGAAGTGACCTTCCCTTCATCTGAATGGTGGTGGTGGGGATTTACAGATGGAAACAGCTACAACAATAACAGTTAAAAAAGAAAAGCACCAACAGAGAGACAATACAAAAAATAAAAAACTATTTCTTCCTGCTATCTCCTGGTATGACTCCATTAATTTAACTCTAAACTGTGCTCCTGAAATAGTAATAAAAACAGTTCTGTGCATAACTATTCATAGGGTGGTAGGATATTATGATACACAAGCAACAAATCTTAAATGATACTTAGTCATCCCAGAATGCATATAAAAATCAGAGGTAGCGTGTAAAAGCACAGGCTATACAAGCAGATCCAGGGAGCAGTTGTATTATTATTATTTATCTCTCCAACTCCCTGGGCAGGGTCTAAAGTTCCCCTCCCCTTCCTGATGTTCTTGCACAGTCGGACAATTTTTGCCAAGAGCAAGTGGACATCGCAGGTCCCCCACTCTGAGGACCAGGTGACATGCTCATTGCTCTGAGTTGGACAGTTGGAAAGGCAAGAGGATGGAAAAAAAACAAAACCAAAAAACCCCATCAAGTTCAAACTTAAGTGCCTTCCTGCCCCTTCCATGAAATCCTCCAGCAGTCCAGGATGTCTCATGGAAGTCCCCAGCCCGAGGAAGCAGACAGCAAGAGACCAGAAATTGGCTACTTTAAAGCGTGCAGAGCATTGCAGGGCTGGAAACAGGAAGAACTCCATGAACACATGCCATCAAAAACCATAATTGTGTCACTAATCCCTTACCAGCCTGCGTAAATTTTCAGGAGGGGCTTTTAATCTGGCTGACAAACACAGGGAGAACTGTTTCAAAGACACTGTCATAGCAGCGTTCCCATCTGCAGTGCCTGACTCACTGCTGAATTCCCACTCCTGCATTAATGCTAACAATGCTTTTCATTTAAGCCCTTCGTTTAGAGAGCTTGCTGTATTAAATTGCACTGTGGCTAAGAAAAAGAAGAAAGAAAACAAGAATAGAAAAAAGACCTAATATTTTCTCCCACGTTTTTCAAGTACCGCTCTTGTAAATGTATTGCTGTTCATCTCAGAAACTCAGGATCTGGAGGCCCTGAAAGGTTAGAAGAAAGGAAAGGCACGAGCATGAGGACATTACCTCTGTCTGGAAACCCTCTACCAGGATGGCCACCAGCAGGTTAAAGAGCACATAATTCCCAAATGTCATGAGAGCAATGAAGTAGAGAGCAGCCCAGGAGGAAGTTGATGCCATACCATTGTAGAGAACCTTGTTCCAGTCTTCCTGGGTCAAAATCTGCGGAAGAAGGATATCAGAAAGATGGAGATACCAGAGGGTAGCATGCTGTTTGCCATGAGCCTGGCTGGGCCAAATGAGCATCTCAGTTTCAGGTATCCACCATAGCTATAACCACAGGAGGGTAAATTTGACCCAAGTCATCTTCTGAGCCAGAGAAGAGACAGGACCAAAGGGACTGTGACTCACGCTACTGGTAAGGACCATGCCCAAACTGCCCGAGTCCCACCTGCACCAAGGGGCACGTTCAGCTGTAAGGGATTGCAACATCCCGTGGGTCCGACCTTGCCTTTGGTCGGCCACAGCAGCTAGAAGTCCTTCATAGGTGCCACAGTTACAATGCTCAGAGCTGCTAGAACAAAAACCAGCACAGATCAATTATGGGCTTAAAACAGATTCTGTTCTTTGTTGAGGTATCACTGCAAACAGCCCTGATCTCCTCCTCTCCAACCCCACTCTGCGCCTACTTTCACCCACACAGCTTATATCCTGCACACTCCAGAGCCTCCTGCCTCAGCAGCCCCTCATTAGCTTTTGGATTTATTCGGGAATATGGTCTGAAAATCCCTGTGTTCCTGCACTTGTGGTTTTGGGTCCTCTCCCTTCCATGGCAAGGAGCTTCACTATGCTCTGTCAGATGCTTTGGAGAACAATCCCCGCCCTTGCAGCCCCAGACTACACACAAGTTGTGGCATTTTCCATTTTGTACCTGGAAAACAGTGACAATGGCCCAGAGCAAGGAGTCAAAGTTCTTCCTGTCAGGTAGCGTGTCACCATCTCGCTCCGAAGCAAACTTACAGCCAAAGAGGTGCATCCCCAGGATGCTGCATGGAGGGGAAAAGCAGGGGCTTAAAAAGAGGATCACAGTACAAACCAGTAATCATACAGTAGGGCTGTGTCCTGATTTCACCTTTTTTTTTTTTTTATTAATTTTATTATAATTTTAATAAAAAAAAAAAAAAAAAAAAAAAATAAAATAGTTTTCTTTCAAAAATATTCTTCTCTTCTTGTCATACCTTGTTTTGTTTTTGTTTTTTTTTTT
>JANHGN010005366.1:0-41047 GCA_024605025.1 Megaceryle maxima | reverse complement strand
AAAACACCAAGTTGGAGAAGAAAGACGAAAACAAAAAAAAAAAAAAAAAAGTGGTGGAAAAAAAAATAGAAAACAAAAAAGACGGTGTTCAATACTTCTTAAACCTCAAACATCATCACTGAGGAACAGATCCCTTGGCTAGAGCTTGCCAAACACACCAGACATACAGCCCAAATTGCCTCCTCACTGATCCAGAGCTAAAATACAAATGCTCCAGCTCCTGATATCAAACACAGCCCTAGTTTAAAGTCATATACCTATGGGAACACTCAGACACAAAGTAATAAATAGGTTGAGAACTTATATGTCAAGCTGCACCTCAGGACAATTTCAAATAGCTGAAAGTCTACATTAGTCTATAAAAAAAAAAAGCCAACTCATTCACGACTGCCCCAGTGCCAGGGCAGGCTGTGCGCTTATCATTACCACAGGGATACTGCTGGAAAGGAGACGTGTTCCTGGAAGCTTTCCTTCTCATCCATCACCACCACTAACCCGGGCCCTGAAGGCTGACTTCCACCCTCTGTTCCCCTTCTGTGACTGTGCTGCCAAATCTAACCATCCCCGCAGGTGTAAGCCTCAATGTGTGAGCAGCACCCAGCATCTCCCACAGCCACCGCATCCCTTCCCTGTGGGGCTGACATGGAAAATCCAGCCCGCCCTGGCAGGGATAGCACGTTAATAGCGTGGATTAATGAAACCTTCTGCTTCACAAGCACCTTCTGGTTGAAGGCATCACTGGCATGTATCGATTTGCGTGGGAGGCGCTGGCAGGGTGCAGCTGGGAGATGTGGGGAGCCACAGGGCAGGCAGTGCTTATGCTACAATTCTCCCAGGACCCCCTGGAAGGGCTTTGACCTTCATCCATCTTCCCCTGCTTCACCCCAGAAAAGCCACCTGGTCCCCTACTCCTCCTCCACACACTCTTTTCCACTTTGGTTGGATGAAATAGTTTTAAATATCCAAGATATTGGGTGCCCATAATAAAAATAAAGAGTGGGATCTCCTGAACCAGAGGTGAGAATTAATATTAAAAAAAAAAAAAAAAAGAAAAAAAGATTAATAGCCAAAATGGGTTGAAAATTCCCCTTTCACCCAGCCAGGAGAAGAGGAGGGTCTCCAGAGCAGCCTGGAGCCCTGCCAGGGAAGGGGGAGGTGAGAATATGCAACCAGACCCTATTGAAATCAAGGAGTTATTTTGCTTCAGGAAACAAAACTTCTCTAAACAGCTGAGATGGGGCAATGTGAATTACTTGGAGGATTTTTGCAGCAGACTGTGAATGGCTCTCCCCCAGCCTCTTGCTCCTGCCCTGGGGATTCCCAGGGCAGCTCATAAGCCTCCTGCAACAGCTTCACATCCTTATGGACACATCACTGCAGCCAGTCCATGGGCCACATGCCCAGACTCCTGCCATGAGCACCGCTGGGAACTAGTTATCAAAATAGAGGTGGGCTGAGAGCATGATCCTGCCCAAGGGGATCACAACCAGGCAGAGGGGATTCAAACACTACTGAGAACATCAGTGGTGGGATTTAAATGTGACCAGAGATGCATATAGATAATAAGACTGTTTTTAAGATGCTTCTGCTCTAGAGAAATCCCAAACATTTGAGACGTCCTTTCCTTAGACATCATTACAATACAGCAGGAAAATGCCTTTTCTCTCCCGTGGGAATTGAAACTATCCCATCCCAAACAGGAATGCAGAGCTTCAGAACTGGCAAACTGAAACACTTTGTGACCAAGATTTGAAAGCTCTCCTCTCCATTTCAGTCTCTATTCTCTTATCCATTTGCTTTGTGCTGTAAATCAACTGAAATTACAAAACATAAATAAAAGTCAGCTCGAAGAACATGGAACTTTTTGTTCCCTAACTGTTCAAATGGTCTTTTCAAATCTCTCAGACAATGTATTTCAATAAATTCTTTTTCTCGAAGCCAGTTCACCAAAAATGCTCCCCTTCTATAAACAGCTTCAAGTTTGATAACCTGCCATTTTCCAACAATAACTTCTAGATATAATGTACCTGGGACAGTCACCGACTCCTGGCGCACAACCAGCTCTGCGGGTCCTTGCTGTGCTTGAAGGAAAAGAGCTGATAAAAAGGGAAGAGAGCAGCCAGGGGAGGTAGCATCCTTCCCGTGACTAAATGATATATTTGGAAACCAAAGCCCCTCCAGGATCCACCATGGAAAGAGCATTTTGCAGGGAAGATGAGCCTGAAGTGCAGGCTCTGGGGTTGCTTTGCAGCACAAATTCCCTTGTCCACCACCCTAAGTACAGCAGATCCACCCCAGCCTCAGCTTCCCCATACAAGAAGAGTCTGCTAATTCTCTCATCAGTAGCAGCAATGATTAATTAAAAGCAAAGCATCCTATGATTAAACAAGCAACACCCAGAAAGAGCAAGATACAAACACAATTCAGCTGTGGCACAAAACACCAGCTCTTCTGATGAGTCTTCAGTAAATAATGAATTTTGTTTCCAGGACACCTCGCCTTGCTGGACACACAGACGTCGTGTCCTGGATAAATCATTCCCTGTTAGCTCTTTGTTTGTGTAGTGTCAATTTGTTGATGTACCAAACAGCACATTGACAAGCTCTGGCAGCACATGAAATAGGAGCAGACAGCGCAGCGTCTCTCATGAACACCACGCGGCCAACCAAGGCGGCGGGAAGAGGCAGCCAGGGGCGCCTGCCCAGACGTAACCCTGCCTTGGCAGGGTGCGAGCCGTGGCAGCCAGGAGGGGATGGGTGCTCTCTGCACCCTGCCTGGCACCCACCAGGGCACTGCTGGGGGGCACAGGAGGTAGCGAAGGAAGATGTCCCCAGGTCCTATATGTTGCCTCAAGGGGTACGTCAGAGCAGGACCAGCACCTTGCGCTTCTCGGCATTCAGAAACTGTAAAGAATTTCTTTCTCTCTCTTTTTTTTTTTTTTTTTCTCTTTTTTTAAACTGAGTAGAAGCTCACAAGTGAGGTTTCTAGTGGCAGAAGGGATGTGCTCCATTTCCACCTGGGCATGACACGGTGGCCTCCTTTCTGTCCCCAGGGCTCCAGGGTGTCTGCTAAGCAAGCAAGGCTGAAGGCAATGAGAGGGGAAAAAGAGGACAGGGGCTTGGGTCATCAAAAGCACAAGCCCTAGGGACCGCGTTCCCCAGTTCCTGAAAGACAAGCCCTGCTACATGATGAAGTGTAAGCGAGTGCCCTGGCAGATGGCACAGATCTTACAAGGCTTCTACTCCTGCCTTCCTCCAGCCATGACCCTGATAAGGCACAGGCATGGCTCAGGCTCTTCATCTTCATCAGACCTGCACCCAGCACCATGGGCGTGTCTGGCATGGGTCTGTCCATCCCCATTTCGCCCTTGGCCAGGCAGCAAGCTCCAGGCTGTGGCCAAGACTGCTCTTGCCCAGCCCCTGCCCTTAGGGATGTCAGCACAACAGAGCAGAAGCACCCCAGGGTCTTTATCATGCTGACAATAAAATAGAATAGGAAAAATGCTCTGCCTCGCCACAGCACAGTGGGAGGGATGGGGTGACCAGCCAGGAGGCAGATCCCTTCTGATCCCAAGGGCTCTACTTCTGCAAGCGGATCCAGAAGACCGTGAAAACTTCTAACCCATTCAAATGGCTGCAGAATAAAACCCTTCTGAAATCATTACCATGGTAACTAAGGAAAAATAACAGAGAAAGAAAATACCGACCTCAGCTATTTCACAGGAAACACCAACAACATTTTACTGACTCATCACTTGCAGATTTTTTATATATATACATAAGAAATAAATCAAATGGGTCACGCAAAGACATGATTTTCAACCTGACACCACTCCATTAAGATCTTCTCCACTCTCCACATGGGTGCAGACATGTACTGGGTCTGCCTTGAAACAGGAGCCAGACCACTAGTCCTGGGGCAAAATGCAAGAATTTCTGATTAACAGCAACAGCTATTAATTAACAAAATGAGGTGCCCTTCTTTTGCCCTCTCTCATGCCTGATTCCCCATCATTTATAGCTCATGGCTGTGTCCTCAGTCAACCAACAAGACTTCTTCATGCCCTGCCCTCATGGCACCCACATTATTCCCCTGCCTTGGTGTACCCAGTGTGCCTCCAGAAAAGCACTTTGGTTCCCTTTGGTAAATACAGCTCCTCTTAGCTCCAGAGCCTCTTGCTACTTTATAAATAGAAACTCAATCCACGCATATTTTCAGCCACAACATTCGTTGTCTTTGGGGCTCCTTAAAAGGCATCAGGATTTAGCCATTGTCCTGCGTCCAGCAGCATGAACCTGAGCTGTGCTTAATCGGAGCCCCATAGACCAATAGGTTTTCTCTACTCATCCTTTGCCAAACTGGTTAAAGAAAACAATTCGGAAAGTAGCAGGATTGCAGTGGTTTTTGCTCTGCTCCTCCTGGGGCTGAGGACACGGAAAGTGCAGCGTGCTCACTGCTCAGTGGGCTGGAGGAGGACTGCTGGGAAGTCCAGGATTTACAGGCTTTTATGAAAAGGAAATGACTTTGACAGGCAAGTGAACAAGTCCAGCATCATCCCATCACTGCATGGGAAAGGAGGATTTTGTTACAGGCTGAATATTTCATGCCATGGCAAGTAATGCTGTAAGAAAGGGAGGAAAGCAGCTTTCATCTTGGAGAAAGCGGAGCTGTCTGCACAGGAGGGACTCCCTTTCTACCATCACTGCTAAGCTCCTCACCTTCCACCCCTTCCTCCCTGTTCCAATTAACAAATGTCCCTTCCCACTCCACACCTGCAGAAGAAAGGAGCTGAGTCCCATGGACATGGCACCTTCCAGTGCAAGACCTTCCCCTGTACCACATCCTTTTTGGGCATCTGTGGCCAACAACTGAACTCCCTGGTCCTGACTGCCCACATGGGGCCGTGTCTCCATGCACCTCTGCCTCCTGTCTGCTCTGAGCCTGGCGTGCAAATGAGGGGAGGAGGTCCAAGGACAATGGAAAACCTCATTGACCACCCCTGAATGGACTTGCCATGAACTATCCCTGCTCAGGACCATAAAGAGGACCTGAAGACCATGCTGTCCTCCACCAAGTCCTGGGGCTGGACTCTCTTTACCACTCTCAGGAGGCATAGCAGATATTCTTGCCTGAACTCCTTATCTTTCAGCTTGAGATTTCTGGATGAATATTATCCCAGAAAATGCAAGAAAAACACGAACTGGCTCATCCTTCTGCCCAGGTTTCGAAGGAGCTTAAGCTGAACAAAAGCTGCATTTCCACTTGGTCACACCTTGTAGTACTTGAGATTTAAAGCCCTCTATTTCTAGTTAATCTAAACCAAGTTTGAAACTTATCTCCCCATTAGTATTTGAGAAGGTACCAGGGGGAGAGAAAAAAAAAAGATAAAGAAAAAGGCTGTCTCTGTATGGCTCCTGCACAGTTCTGCTGAACCCAGGTTTCTGATGCTGGTAACACTATCTCTAATGCTGACAGACGTCCATGGGGGAAAAGCTGGTTGTTTCCTAACATCAGCAAAAAACCAATTACAACAAAGAGCTGAAATGCAGAGGAGATAAGGGGAAAAGTGTCCAGCTCCTGTGCCCACTCCCACTGGGGGCTGAGCATGGTGTGAAGGGGTTCTGCAAGGACATGGGTGTCAGCAGGGCAAAGTCATGGGCACCAACAGCATCAGGATCAACCTCTACCAGGAGAGCTGGAGAAAAAAAAAAAAAAAAAAAAAAAAAAAGGGGGAATGTTTACAGACAAAAGCATTTGCTGGTGCACACTGAGGATGCTCCAGAAGCTCTAGGTGAGTTTGCTGGCTCCCACCCAAGGGGAACAACCACAATAATCAAAGAAGGAGCAGAGAGAACCGCCCATCTATCTGCAGAGAACAGCGATTTTTTCATCCATGTGAGGATGAAGTGAGTTTTGAAAGCTCACATCATTTTCCCATTTCACTGAGCTGGAGTCTCTTCTCAACACTGCCTGAGCAGAGATAACACGAGGGTACAGATGGCAGCTGAAACAACAGCTGTAATGATAGGATCTAAGGCAGCCGAGTATTTCCAGTCTCTGAACTAAATTAACAGGAAAAGATTGACACTTAGGGCTCCCCGTCCAGGGAGCTGAAAAAAATTTCAGTAGATGTCAAGGAATACACATAAGCTCATCCCTAAAGCATGCAGAGAATGGAATTATCTGATAAAAACCCCATACACTTCCCAGTTGCAAGAAATCTCATTTAATTTTCAAATCATTCAGTCTCCAGAACCAGGATGAAGTCTGCTTTACAGGCACAGCTCAATTTTTAAAGGCTGCGAGGGCCGTGGCTCCCCTGTATTTTGCACGACAGTCTGGAAGAGCTTTGTGAGCAAGTCAATTAAAACACGCAAGTTCCTACAAGACCTCATAAACCCTTCAAATCACTGATGAGAAGAAGAACCCCTGAGGTCCATAACAAAAATTACCCCCAATAACAAACAGAGAGCTGGTTTTGAAGTCAGTGACTCTAGTGATTAACAGCTCCAATGACTTTCATTAGCATTGACTTGACTCCTCCAACAACAAACCGTTAGTAAGAGTAATTTCTGCTTAAGCAGGAGTTAATTGAATACAGCACATGCAAATCTATAGGGCACCTCATTTTCCTACCGTGGGAGTGCCCTATGCAGCTGTAGCAATGAGAAATTAAGTCACCACCAGCTACAAGCTCTGCGCTGGGCAAAGCCAGATGCCGACGAAGGAGGGAAAGCCTCACTGCGCTGCCAACGCTTTGATCGCTTGGCTAAGAGTAGCTGGCACGGGGCTGGAGAGATGTGTAATGGAGTTAAATAGAGGCATGGGATATGCACCGAAGTGGAAGTATCTCTAGGAAGAGAAGATGGTGCATGAACACAGGACCTTGTGAGCTCCTGGGAAGAGCCTGGGGCAGAAGGAGGTTTCCCAGGGAAAAGCTGTTTCACTGATCTAAGGGATGCAAAAGTGCCCTTCTGAATCAAAGCCTAATGAATCAGATTCATACAGGGAAGCGTCATATTAGAAATTTCACCACAGAGAAAAGCCAGGCTGTATTATTTAGGCCATGGTTGGAGTAAAGCAGCTGGGGTGCAGGGTTAAGATGGTACAGCACCAGTTTGCATCCATATGTGATGTGGAGAGCCCCTGGTGAAGCACCAGCTGCTGCCTGGATGTGAGACAGGTCTCTGAGTACCTGCATGTGCATGAAACAATTCAAGAGAGGTACAAGAGATACCAAAAATATTTTACAAAGAAAAGATTCCTTTCTTTCCTGACCTAGAGGCCTGACACAAATCCACACATATAAAAGAAGCCAAAATTTAGATATAGTGGATCAGCCTGCTACGGAGCCACAGAGGTTGGAGGGGACACGATGTTGCCCACGACCACCCCACGAAGCCAGGCAAGGGTTTGCTGGGTGTCTCATACCCTGTGAGCTGCAGCTCATCTCTGGATTCTCCACAGCCTACTCATGAGGCAAACAAGCACTTGGCAAGATGTCATTTTGGCACATAGGGATGTCAAAGGAGCAGCCTCCATATGCCCGATAGATCTGCAGATGCCCTCCACCACTCCCACAGCCAGCAGCAAAATGTTCCACTTGGCTTGAAACTGGTAGAGATTAGCATGCTCTTGACCACTGGGACCTGGGAGTAAAGTGCTTATGATCTCCAACACACTCTTATTTCTCAAGGCAGTGTTCACAAATGGATCCAGATGACCTACAGCCTTCGAGCCTGCTCATGACTGCTAACACAGACTCAAGCACCCTAAGACCTGGGGCATCAATCCTTTCAAATCCTCACTTCTCAGCTCTGTTTCACCACTTCTCCATGGAGCAATCAAATTTTCCTCCCACATGAAGCAATCAATCAGTGGGTGTCACTACAGCTAATAATTTTCAGTTACCTTCTTCCCTGCACACTGCATTCAGGCAGAAGCAGAAGGAGATAAATACCATTTGGGTGACTGCTATGAATGCCCAAACTGGGAACATAATGGTTGCTCCACGCCGGCAGGTTTTCTAACACTGCTGCAGTTACTGACCCTTCACCTCCCCTCTCGATCATCCTGGATACGTGAAAATTTCACATCCTCTGGCGCTGATTAGGAAGATTCCCATGTTCTCCAGCTTCTACTGTTTACATAAATAGATGTTTAATGCATTTTTCCAGCAAGCTTTCCTGTGACGCTTTGGCGCAGATGGTTGATATTTCCATGCCGCAGTGGCTATTAGATCATAATGTTACCAGTGAGAACTTTACATCACCTGCACCGTGTACACTCCAGGCCCCTGAGGTGGGATGCACTAGGAATTCAGCTTGAGATGCTACCGTGGGCTGAGGCTGCTCCTGCCTCTGCAGATGGAGTTTGCACACCTTGGTTTCTGGCTTTGCTGCCTTCCGGATTCTTATGATACCTTATGATATGGAGGTACTCCACCAGCTATCCTCCTGCTAGGAAGATGTCAGGCATCACCTCTTCCCACTTCCTTGAAGGACTGTCTCCCATGGATGATGTTGCACCACCTCAGGTGCTGTCCAAAAGAGTCATAGAATCATTTAGGATGTAAAAGACCTTTAGGATCGTCCAGTCCAACCCTTAAACCAGCACTGCCAAGTCTATCAACAAACCATGTCACTCAGCACCACATCATTTAAATCCCTCCAGGGATGGAGACTTCACCACTTCCCTAGGCAGCCTGGGCCAGGGCTTGACAACCCTTTTAGGGAAGAAATTGTTCCTAATGTCCAACCTAAACCTCCCCTAGTGCAAGTTGAGGTCATTTCCTGTTGCTTGTTTCTTGGGAGAAGAGACTGACCCCACCTCGCTCCAACCTCCTTTCAGGCAGTTATAGAGAGCAAGGTGGTCTTCCCTGAGCCTCCTTTTCTCCAGGTTAAGCAACCCCAGATGCCTCAGCTGCTGCTCATCAGCTTCCTCGCCCTTCTTTGGATGTGCTCCAGCATTCGCTCTATCAGCTCTCCAATTTGCTTTTAAGAATTAACAAAAGTTTCTCCACAGCTCTGAACCAATTTCCTCTTCCTTCCTTCAGAGACACCAGAGTTTTGTCACCACAAGCTCCAGCCACAGATTTGCATCAACTGCAGCTTTGGGGAGGCCACTGCAGGACTCTCCAGTCTCTTGTTATGTTAACAATGGCAAAACACCGCAGAGACGGCGGCTGAAATTCAAGCACTATTTAAACAAATGAATATGTAGGGTATAGTTCATACAATGCGAGTTCAGACAAGGAAAATCGGAACAGCCAGGCAACTCAATGCAAACCAGATTTTAAAAACAAAAACAAAACCCCAAAGCCCTTCCTCAAGGAAGCCCTTGCTGAATTCTTTCCCCCACCGAGGAGTCCAACATCACGCCTTGTACTAAAGCCTTTGCATTTCACTCCAAGGAAGGACTTGGAGGCAAAAAGAAAAGCAGCGCATTATGGAACAGTCTGGCTTACAGCCAGGGCTGGGGGGAAAGCAGCACAGAAACCCTCTGGTTTAGCAGCACATTTTACTCCTGCTCTATGGCAGAACAAGCTTTTGCAAAGCCCTAGCTGTTTGAACCCGCAGCGCTGCAGAGTCTGAGCTTCCCTAAGGCGAATCAGTCAATTGGTTCAACAGTGTATTTAAAATCCCCTGGAGTCTACCTTTAAATCACCTTTATATTCCTCTACCCAAAGCTAATAGTTTCTACCTGCATTTTGCTTCATCTCTGTAGAAAAACAAGCTATTTAGTAGTCACATTAATAATCCGCGGCAATCTGGTTGTCATTTCCCTGATGGAAAATTTCACACTGCTGCCCAGCAGCCGTGACGTGGTGAGTGCTATGTGCACCTCAAACCACTCTGCCTTCCTCCCACTAAACCCAGCAGTCGTGAGCAAAGCAAGAGTTAGAGCTGGACGGGTGGGGAGGACGGGCAGAAAACACAGAGTTAAGCCCAGTCAGGTGTACCTAGGGCTTCATGCACGTGCAGGAACCATGTGGAAGCAACCTGATGCTGTGTGAGGAAGTCAGCAAGTTCATGTCAGAAGGAGATTAGAGGAAACCCAGTTCCTGAACCCTCAGCCATACCATGGTAAATATATTAACTGACAATGACTTTACTGTGGAAGGTGATCTGTGGGGAGGAGGTCCAAGATAGAAGGTTCTAAGGTAGCAGATGAACTCCTGAGGACATGAAATACCTTTTCTCTGTGCATCCTGCACCCTTGGCTATGGGTGTTCAATCTGACCAGGTTGACTGAAAAGTCAATGCAAACAAACAGCAAGAGGTGCAGGCCAGTGTTCATCTGGCCACGGATGAACACACTCCCAAGCTTCACTCATTTTGATGTGCCTTCAGAGAAACATTTTCATCCTAAACATCCCAACGTGACCTGTGGTTGATGAGCCTCTTAAGCAAGTGACTGAAAGACTGTTTTGGTCTTCTAGGCATCTTCCATGAAGAAAAGCAGGTCCCTCCAGGATGTCTGTCCCAAGGTGAGATGCAAAGCCTCCAGAGGAGCGTAATTTTCTCCCCTGGATATAATGAGGACCTCATCTGACCAGCTCCTGTCTTGAAGACCAGGATGCTCTGGTGGTCCCAGAGCTGCTGAATCCCACCCAACACTGCTGGGAACAGATGGGAGGGCAGAAGCCTTCCTCCTCCCAGAGTTAGAACCAGCCCATCCTTTCTCTCACACAGTAGCTGTTAGCATGTCCTCTCCCCTCTGTCAAGGTGCTGGTAAACAACGCAAGGCTTTTGACATGGCACTGTAGAACATGTCTCGGAAGTATCTATCCTAATATAGCCTGGTGTGCCCAGGGTGGCTCAAGAGGTAAATATCCATTAAATAAGCAGAGCTCTTAATATAGAAAGTCATGGAGTCAAGTACTTTTCAAGCCCACTCACATCTTAGCAAACATCAGCCCATGAAGATAAATTTGGCACAGCGGATCACTCGCGCTTTCAGGAAAGGCTCTTCTAAAAGGAAAAACATCACGTTTCAGTGCTTATAATCTCTGCAGAAAGGCCTGGTCCAGCATTTCTCTCCTCTAATTCCTGCTCTTAGAACTGTCAGATTATGAAACACCAAGACTATAAGCCTCCCGAGTTTACAGAAAAACACCTCTCTGCTCGCTGCTGCCACTTTGAGCAGATGAACTAATAAAAACAAGCTCCACTATTCACTCCAAATAGCTGGGAGAAAGGAATCTGGAACAGTAGTAGCTTCAAAATACCGTCAAAGAAAAGCAACCACCCACAGTGTCTGGAGTCCCCCCACGCTTATCAGCTCCCTTCACCTTGCAATCCAAAAACCACCACAAAAATCTGCCTGTTCCCACCCAGCTGCCTGCTGGCTGGAGCTGACGCACCGCTGGCCGGAGCAGAGGCCAGCACCCTGCTGCCCTATCTCCCCCAAGCCAAAGAATTACAGAGCTGTGTTGTCTTTAGGGTGTTTGATGATGGGAACTCGCTCAGCCACCCATCCCCCATGGGATGGTCCCCCTGGTATACATATGGTGGGAGCCTACACAAGTATCTCCCAAAGATATTCCTGAGAAAGGGCAACAAGCTTTGACAATCCTCCTCTTGGACAGTTGCAGCACAGAGCCACTGGATCTGCTTTTACCTTTCAGCCAAAGAAGGAATAGAACTGTTTATTGGTTTCTGTGAGCCACCTCCCCCCACATTCATAGGAGATGATCTTCCCAATATCATTAACTGAAGGTGGAATCACTCAAGGTTCCCCGCAGAGCTCCCACCAAGGGCAGCACATGAAGGTGAAACCCACAGGACTTCAGAGCATGTCACTGTTTAATGTGTACTGAAAATGACGGTGAGCCAGCCAGACTGTATTAGGGCATCAGGGAGAAGGTGCTGGCTGGAAGGGACACATTTAGCACAGCCACATCTCCCTGGCATTCCGTCATTGAGGCATTAATGCCACAGGAGGACACAGGAATTTGCAGACGATCTGCAGCCACCATCGCTGCCACTGGGAGCTGTGGCAGAGACACCTCTGTGTGCAATTGCGAGTGACTCTGCAAACACAAAACGTGCCAAGATATTGGAAAAGCAAAAAGAGCTACAACTCAAGACATGGGAGTTTCCAACAAAGGCTGGTACTGGGACGGGGTGACTGTCTGTCTAGGACGGGGAGAGGTCTGGCATCGTGGGAAAGCACCACGCTGGGCTGGCCACTGGGAGCCCTCAAGTATCAGCAGTGTGTATAAGACGGTTTTGCATCATCTCCGCATCCCCACTAATAAACTCTCCCCCCCAAAACCAAACGAAGCGAGCACTCGCAGCACCCAGTCACCCCATGCAAGCAGCAGGACCGAGGGCACCATGCCAAGCGTGCCTCCAACAGCAGCCACAAAACCTGCGGCAGCCACAAGACCAGGCAGCGCAAAAGCCTCTCTAAAAGCAGAGCTCTTGTCATCCTTACGGAGACATTTCAAGAGGAACGTGGCAACTCCTTTTCTTAATGACTATATATAGGGAAAAGCTCTGCTGGGTGACAAGCCTATGAGAGGCTGGAGCAGAGGCAGCCTCTTGCCTGCAAGGACTCAGATAATCGAGCGGAGAAATAACCAGTGATGAGTCTATTTTGGACTCAGCGTGCTGTTGCTGGAGCATTCACGAGGGAGGCAAAGGCATTTGTTACCTCCTCTCCAGGGACTGCAAATTCAATAGACTTCCCAGCCTGCAGCCGCACTGACCCCAGAGCTCACAGCCACTTGCAGCTAGTGCTGCGGGGCTGGCACAAACCCAGAGGCAAACAGTTGCTCCTTCTCCCTGGTCCCCACGCTGTAGAAACCAGCAACACGTGGTGCTGCCTGTGCATCAGCGGTCTCGGCACGGTGCTGAGCACCCCTGGTGGGGCTGGGGTGCGGGTGTTCACGCAGAACCAGCCAGGGTGATTGCTGACTGGAAGTGGGCTCAGAGGAGAAATATCAGCTTTGCTCTTTCCTGGGACCTTTCCTACAGCACCCCAAGGCCTCTCGTCCCAAACCATCCTGCCGACAGCTGAAGTCAGACCCATAACACCTTCCACATCCCCGCTGCAGCAGGAGACACGGGGACAGGGCTTACCTGCTCGTGGTACTCGATCCCCATGCTGAGCGTGTTGATAAGAATGGCCACCATGATCCCACGGCCAAAATATTTGCTGTCCACGATCTTCCGGAAGGTCTCGCACACCACGTGCCAAAAAGCCAGCACCCGGCTCGCTCTCCTGGCCCGGGCTCTGCCCCGCTGCGGGTCCCGCTGGTCACTGTAGTGGGCGTCCTGGGTGAACTCATAGACCCCCTCACTGTCCGAGTCGGCTGTCTCATTGTCTGTCAGCTCAGCCTCGCTCGCCAGCGCCTTGAGGCAGTAAGGGCAGCTCTCTGGGTTGCAGGAGCCACTGTCCAGCTTGGTACAGGGGCTAGAGATTTTGCAGGAGCTTTGGCAGGGACCTGAAACACAAGTGGGGCAGAGCAGCCCATCAGCTGGGACAAGGGGGCTGCAGGCAGCCACAGGAGCAACCCCCAATCCCCATTAGCACCGAGCTGTTGCCCTTGACATGACAGACACTTCTTAAGGGGAACAGGCTCCTTCGGGGTTACAAAGCAAAACCTGAGCTGCCCTGAGCACCTTCTCCCCATTTCCAAAGCCCTCTTTGATGCCCTCAGGCAGACCCTGCAGCCAGCCCAGGACTCCTGGCCCACCTCATTATAGCTCTGGCTATTATGGCCAGGAGAAAGCAATCAGCTCTCAAGGCCCTGGCAGGCCCCAGGCTGTAATTATCGGGAGTGCGGCTGCCAGCAGCCTCCTTTCCTGTTCCCACTGTTTGCTGATGCTCTGAAACCACCAGCTTCTCCCTCCACATGCTGCCCTCAACAGCAGCTGCCAGGTGGCTCCTGGGTGACAATACCAGTGGGATGTTCTCCCCATATCCCACCAGCTGGCTGCAAGGGGAGAGGCTATCTGCAAAGGATGCTCCTGACTCATACACAGCAGCATGCAGCAGTGTGAATCAAAACCCAGCGCTAAACCTACTTGGACCCCAGCTCTGCATATTTAGTCTCTAGGCAGCTCTGGGCTGGGGGAAGGACTTGGTCTCATTCCTGCATAGCTCCCAGCTGGAAAGGTCAAAGCTACTGTGGTGGGGTGGAAAAGGCATTGACCGCCTGGGAAAGCTTGGCCAGAAATGCTTCTTGGAGGCTGAGAGGGTTTGGACTAGACTGGCCCGAGCTCCCAAACCTCAGGATGTGGAGGGAGAAAGAGCATCTTGTGGTGAAGGTGTGAAACCCTTGTTCCAGAAAAGCTGCATTCAATGTCTGGCTCTGTTTTGGGCTTCCCAAGCAAATCACGGACTTTTAATACTTGGCATCTGCAATTGCCATCGAGCACTTGTGCAAAGCAGACACTCGATCTCCCCGAGCCTTGTGTCCCATGGGGAGCAGGGCTATACAGGGCTCAGGGATGGGCTGGGACTCAGATCTGGAAGGTGTCCATCCTAAGCTCTGCAGCAAGCGCTGTGCAACACAGCCACCTCCAATCCTTGCGTTTCAGTGGGGAAGGGACGTGGCCACTGAGCCCACTTCTAGCTGACTCTGGGAGTGCAGGGATTTGGGAACCGTTCCTGGTAATTGCAGAGTAAATTGGACTGAAGAGAGATGGGGATAGGAAGGAAAATGGGTTCACTGAAAACATTAAATTTCCCTTGCATTCTTGCAAGTGTGAAAGGAGGAGGTTGAAGCTTCTCTCCTGGTTTTGTCTATAAGGTTCATTAGGTAGGTCTAAAGATTGATGTTGGCCTCACCTGGAAAGCCATCGCCTTTCTCCGTAACATGGACTGAAAAGAACCCTGCAAAGATTCCGAATGGAAAGGAATTAGCTCACAGCTTGTACTTCTGCAAGGCAACCCCAGCCCGATGTCCAGCCCCAGGCTCACCCGTGCTCTGCGTCTCCAGCAGCTTGTGCATGGTGCTGTATGGCCCGGGCGGGATGTTGAGGCTTGTCAAGGTGCTGCTCCCAGCACCAACTGCTGCCTCCCCCAGGTTCTTCTCTTTCAGCATCTCATGGGAGGTACTGGGGTGCACCGTGGGGTACACCTTGCTGCCCACAATGTTCTGAGGGATCCCCTCTGGGCTCGGCAAGCTGAGGCCTGGCTGTGAGAGGGATGACCGGCAGCGCACCGGCTCAAAGTGGCAGTCGGCATGGTAGATGCTGTGGATGGACTCGGTGTTGCTGGGAGAAGCACTGGGGGCCCCGTGGGGGTTCGATGCCGAGGGGGGGAGCATCAGCCGGTTGGTCCCGTTGTGGAGCGAGCTGGTCTCCACATCGCTGATCTCCGGGCTGGCGCGGGGTGCCCGCAGGTTCCCGTTGCCCAGGTGATAGTGGTGGTGGTGGTGGTGATGGTGGTGGATGAGGTGGTGTACGGAGGACCTCTTCCTGCTCCGGCGCTTCCTGGTGTGCCGGTCAGCCCCCGCCTTGCTTGTAGGGCTGGCGAGGAAGCCCATCCTCATGCCTGCCACCCGGTAGACCTCCACAAGCTGCTTGCTGCCTTTACGTGCAATGTAAACTAGGTACTTGAGGAGTTCATCGTAGCAGCTGCCTGGCTCCGAAAAGCTGGCGAGGGTGCTGGCATTGGACAGGTAGCGCACCCGCTGCTCCTTCATCAGCTGGCTCTCACGCTGCTTCGTCTCAGAGAACTGCGTTGCTATCACCACCAGGCAGAGGTTGATCATGAAGAAGGAGCCCACCTAAGGGGACAGGAACTATCAACCACCTTGGGGTGGCCATGCCCACCCCCTAGCCATGCCTCACCCCACACCCCAGCGCAAGGAGCAGGAGGCAAACCCCAGTCAGCCCCATCCCCTGCATCACCAGTGGGGACCACCAGGCAGGACCACAGAGGGGCTGATTCGCCCCCCTGAGCCCCCGCCCGGGGGACTCCCACACCAGCGTTCCGTGAAGGATGTCGGAGATCAAAGACGAGAGAAGATTATTTTGACAAAAACCTTTTGCTCTTTTAAGATGGTGTTTTTCTCTCTGCGCAGACAGCGGTTGTAATTATCACAATTAGTGGCATTACGATGAATGCACCGAGCCTGCCTGATAGCAGCGTTTTTTCTGGCAGTGTGTGGGCAGCTTGTGAGCAGATCCCTTTCCCCTGCTAACGGGATTTGCGGGTGACTGTTACACAAGGGCATCAGCAGTCTGTACCCACAGCTTGGAGATTTTATTTCCATTCCAACTAGAACCATGAGGTTCTGCCTTCTGCAGAGCCCAGCCTGGATCACAGAGAATTACTGACGTGCTAACGGGCTATCACACACTGCTAACGTTACTCGCACGGCATCTGGAAAAGTACTGCTTGTCCTTCCTCTCCGTCATCCCGGGGATGCTGAGAGCAAGGGATTGTTTCTTTTTTGGGGATGCTAATAGATGAACTAGAAAAAGCATCATGGACTAAACGACCTCCTACCTTCTCATCAGGGTTTAAGTCCTGGTTTGATGAGGAGCAGAAATCCCCACAATGGCCTAATGGACAACGTGCAGCTATTTTGCTGGACTTAGTCCAATTAGACAGCAAGAAAGGGACTCATCTCACTTATCTCAGCTACATCTGAGTGAGGCACCTAATGATCCTTAAGAGTCAAGAGAGAAATAGGCACATCAAGTCTGAAATGCATCTAATTTATTTTGGATGTCTACCTTCAGAGGAGATGAATCACCCCCTTAAAGCACCTATTTTTCTCCCTTGACGATAAAAGGAGTCTAGACAACGAGCTCAGCCACTCACAGTAGACAATTCTGCTTGCATAGATGAAGCCCATCATGGAGCCCACCCCACAGAAACTCTTTGTTGGCTCCTTTGTGGGTGGTCTCAGATGATGCTGTGAAGTGTGGGTGGGCTGTGGGCAGTAATCTCTTCCCTCCTTTCTTAATGTGCTCTCTGAAGTTTGGGGCTGTTTTCCTGAAATGTCTCCTCTGCACCAACGCCCCAGCCAGCTGGGTTCTTGATATTGGGGGAATTTCTGGGCAGCCTCCTCCCCTTCCAGAGCTCAAAACCTGACCAGGGGAAGACTGCCTACTTTTAAATTTAAATTCAAGGTGGCAACTAAGAGAGAAGAACTTGGAGCACAAGGAGAGAAGTAGTAGAAGTGGGAATAACAGAAGTGTATCTACAATAGCTTAAGCACATCTTGCTTTCCTTCTTTCCTTCACGTCTGCAGCACAACACAGCTGCAATATGCTGCCATACTGAAGCGGCGTGTCTTCCAGCACACTGGTTTCTACCTCAGCTTTTATAACCATGATATCATCTGCACTGTTGTTTTGGGTCACTCCACCCTTCTTTCTCCAAAGGCCAGGAGGACCCCCAAGTTCCCCTAAGGCCACTCACAATGATCAGGAGGATGAAGTAGATGAAGTTGTAGAAGGAGTGTGCATCCATGACAAAGTACATGATGTCCACCCAGCCTTCCAGTGTGATGACCTGGTGGAGACAGGAAGGGAAAAAACCCCGTCAGGGCTCCGTTACGACACCAAGTACACAAGCAATGCTTCTCCTGGTTGAGTCATTTCCGACCCCCCATAGCTGGTCTTGGTGCAGTACAAGACACTGAAGAGTCAAATCCTGCTCCTATCAATTCCAATAGCCACGTTACCAGCTGCTCAGGTTGAATCCAGACCTTCTCTTCCAGCGGGACCTGGGGCCCACTACTGCATTTTGCAGAGGAAGGAGCAGTCTCTAGGCTCTGCTCCACATCAACACAGTCTTTACTGTGCACACACAGGCTTTGGACACTGGCGCTTTGTCCACGCACATTAAGATGGAAGCATCTTCAAAGCAGGCATCAAACCATGACCCTGACATTGTGACCACCCATGCACTACTACACAAGTGCTTCCTGGGGCAAGAGTCCCCAGGAGTGCGATTGCGCAGCCCCAAGGAACGTGGGGCTGGGCACGACCGGCTGTTCGCCCGCAGACCAGAGCTCACCTGAAATATCGCGATCCAGGCGTAGCCAATGTTATCGAAGTTGATGGCTCCCTTGAAGGGGTTGTGCTCCCCGGCGGAGCAGTTGGTGTAATACTGGTTCCAGTTGACACAGGATGTGTTGGTGGTGTCGTTGTAGGAATAATAATCTAGGGTGCACTCGAGACCCTCTTCCCTCCGCGTCGGGATACTCCGGCAGTAGCGCATCCCGTTCTCCCGGGGCTGGGAGCAGATGAAGGGGTTCTCGTCTTCGTTCTCTGTCTGGTAGTATCGCTCCAAATCCACCGTGTAGGGGCTGAAAGAGTCCAGACAGGGCTGGGGTTTGCACACTGATGGTAGGCAATCTGGCAAGGTAACAACTGTAACAGCAGAGTCTGACATATGTTATCCTGGATCCTTAAGCTTTTTTTTTTTTTTTTTTGTAAAATAGTTTCTCTGGGCTTTCTGTACCCCGCCAGGTGAGATGATGTTGCTAACTAGGTTTTGGGAAACTGAGGCAGTGCACTCAGCCACCTGGCAACCCCTTTGATGACATTAGCAGTCACTCTGCTGGGAAGTGCTCTGGCTTTGACTTCAGAGAAGCAAGAGGAGGATTCAGCTCAGCAGGGCTTCTCTGACACATCTTTGTTGCAGTAAGATGGAAATCAGTCAGCTTAAGCTCCTGTATCTCCTGTCTTTCTGGAGATGCTGAGAATTGCTTGGGAAGACTCTGTGTACAAGGACCTCCTAAGCTTCCTAAAAAGTAGAGACAGGGCCTTCATCTGCATTTCACTGTGCCTGTTCAGCCCATAGATTAGCTCTAAATTCCCTCTGAGGGTGGCCTTACTACAGCAAACCAGGCAAAAACACTCTTCAGGGAGATGAAACAACCCATGGCCAGCCAGAAACTGGCTTTTGGCTCTACACACAGCTATCTCCATAATGCTGCCAGGACTCTTGCTAAAGCTTGCAGAGATATTTTTAAGCCTAGTTCAGCCCAGTTAATTCCTGCAGAATTGCCTTTAATACCCCTCAAAGCTTATCTAAACCCCTGGAATTCTGGCTCAATTAAACAGCACCCAAACCTGTGGCTCTATTGGATTTACCGAGTGGTGAAGCAGTCCCACTGCTCTGCTGCCATTCACTTCACAGGGATGTGCCCTGGTCATCACACAATCTCAGCTTGGAGGGGGTTGGAAGGGATTCTCTGGGGATCATCTCATCCAACTCCTCTGCTAAAGCAGGTTCACCCCAAGCAGGTTGCCAAGGATTATGTACAGGCGTGTTTGGAATCTCTCCAGAGAAGGAGACTCCACAACCTCTCTGGGCAGCCTGTTCCAGGGCTCTGGCACCCTCACAGGAGAGAAGATCTTCCTTATGTTTAGGTAAAACTTCCTGTGCTCCAGTTTGTGCCCATTGCCCCCTGTCCTATTGCTGGGCACCACTGAAAAGAATCTGGCCCCATCCCCTTGACCCCCTGTCCTTTAGATATTGATGAGCACTAATCAGATCCCCTCTCAGTCTTCAGTCTAAAAACCCCCAGGTCTCTCAGCCTCTCCTTGGCACAGAGATGCTCCACTCCCCTGAAATTTAAAAGGTGCATCATGCCAGCTCCAGACCTGAAAGCCAACCAAGCCACAGCAGCACTGTCATGGTTTTGCCGTGTGCAGGAGAAGCTTTGAGCTTGCAGAACTTCGGCATGCATGTGTGGATCTGGCCAGATCAGCTCAGGGGAGTCAACATTTGAAAGCAATCCACTGAAAGGTGACAGGAGTGCCAGAGCTCAGCAGAGCAGCCCTCAAGGGCTTGCAGTCACCTGCCCTTCTCTAAGCAGTCAAAGGGAGGGAGATGGTGGAAAAAAGCAGGTAGGTAGAAGAACAGGTATGGAAATCCTGGTCTGAAAGAGGCTGACAGCTACCACTGCAACAAACATTCCTACATCTGTCAAGCTGGCTGGCCAGGAAACTGGGTGCTACAAAACACCATTTGATCACAATAGTTCTCCTCACTTTAGAATCCAGGGATCTGTGAAAATTAATACTTTGGGACAGGGACTATTTCTTGCTCTGAGACTGAAAAGGATCTAGAGTCACAAAATGTCTGGTAGCCCCATCAGGTCTCCCTGGGGTTTAGGTCGGATTAGAAACGCCATACCAATAAACACTACCAGCTGCTGAACGGGGTTCAGACCCCAGCACCTCGACTAATGCAGAAAAGGTCACACATTAATGATATGCTGAATTTAGAAAGTGTGAACTCTTATTCTCAGGGTTTTTTGGAGGCTCTTATCAATCAGAGAGGTTCCCAAGTGCTGGCTGAGGGTTAAGAACAGCCCTGTGGGACTTGAATGGCAAATTGTCACAGCTTGCTCTGTTCTGGCTGCATGTGCCTGAGCGGGAGTTGTGGTGGCATTTAGGAGTAGGGAGCATTTAGAGGAGACCAGGGCTTTTTAATGAAGGATATCCTTGTCTCCTGGAGGGATAGGCTTGCCCAAGCTGGACAGACATCTGCTGCCCACACAGACTCACATGCTGAAGTTCTCAGGGAGGAAGCAGCGGTTCCTGAGCAAACCTGCCCACAGCTGGACTCCCACAATGCCGAAGATGAAGAAGACAAAGAAGCAGAGGAGAAGGACGTTCCCCAGCATGGGCAGCGTGTCCAAAAGAAGAGTCACCAGGATGCGCATACCTGAGGTGAAGAGGAAAAGTTCACACTGAATTTTCTTATTCTAGCTACGTCCTCCTGACCTTTTCCTTTCCATCTACACTTTTCCTTCCACAGACAGCCACTGCCTTCCCAACCACCATCCTTGTCAACCACACACAGCTTGCAAACACCTGCACCTCTCCAGTCCCTTCTGTGTTTCCCCCCCAAACCCCTGGGATGCTCTCCTTCATCGGTGCCCTGCTCCTGGGCACACAATCTACCTGCCTTGCTCCTTTCCCTTCACTCCCCACTCAAGTCCTAATTTTTTCCAGCAAATATATATCTCCTTTCTTCTCTGAGACCAAACTCTGATGTTCTCCCTCACGCAGTCATATTTCTTCCCCACTCAGTATATATTAAAATTCCCTTCCCTCTAATGCCCCTCATCTACCCTAAATCCTCTCTCTCCCTTAAAATACAGGACTTTCTCCAGCAGTTAATTCTCACAAGTTCAGGAACAGCCAGTTCTGTAACGAAGACAAATTGATGGTGACTTCAACTTGACATTTACACACAAAAAAATTGATTTCATCTGACGTCTCTGTAATATTCTGCTCATCTCTCGCTCTCCTTCTTTCCCCATAATCTGCATTCTCTCACTCATTTATATTGATTTGTATTTAAAGAAAGCTTTACTGTTGCACCTTTACTTTGATACTTCAAGAAGACTTTTTTTCTCTCTTCCTAATGCTGTCACCTCCTCTATCAGGGTTTTTCTTCTACTCTTCTACTAGGGAACAGCCACCTTGCATCAACTCCTAATTAACAGAAATTACTTTCTGTTGTTGCTGCATTTATCATCATACAAAACTCTCTTTTTTTCTTTTACCACCTTACATTTCTATCCCATTGTAACTACACTGCAGAGAAGCCAAGATAAATTACCCAGGATTTCAAAATACATTAAGTGAATTACATCCCTAGTTAGACAGCGGTGGGTAAATTCAGCCATCCATCAGTTCAGCAGTGAGGACAGAAAAAAAAACCCAACAACATTGGAAACAGGATTCTGAAGCTACCATAATGATTGAAACAGCAGCAGCAGCAAAGCCAGATTAAGTACAAGAGTCAGGACCAGAAAAATAAACAGAGCCCAGGCACGTCCAGCATCAGGAGAGAGAACTGAAGCTCATTAGTCTCATCAAGGCATTGGGCTAGTTCAGATAGGGGAGTTCAGACTTGAATTTAATTTGGCTAAAACAATGCTGGATTTGATATCCAGGTTTGTAGGACCATGAAAATGACATTTCTGATGTTGTACTTGTGCTTATCACACCTGATCCGCACGTTGTCCGCGAGGGATGGAGCTCAGCACCCCTTGCAGCGCTCCAGGCTTTGCCCAACAGGGCGCAGCAGAAGCGGCTCCCCGGGTGGTTTGGTTGAGTTTGCCATGGCCAGTGTCTCTCCAAGCACAGGGCTGGGTTGCTGTCGTGTGCTGCCATGCAGGAGCCACCCACTGCTGGTGGGTGGGGGTGGAGTGTCTGAGAGCCTCATACATGACCTGATGAACCAGGACTGAATAACCACTTCCCACCCCACCCAGGCTTGCTCTGGAGATGTTGGGGTTCTTGGCTGTACAGAACAGCTCTGGAGAGCACAGCAAGAGAAATGCTGCAAGAGGAGGCTCCTCAGCGCCTCCCAGAGGGCTGTCTCCAGGCACGACAAGATTTCCTCACCCCAGTTTCTCCAGGAAAAGATGAGGTAGCACAGGGAGGGTGGGAGCAGCGTGGCTCAAAGCCCTCTGCTCATGCTGCCTTGGCAAAGGCTGCTGTCGCAGTCAATCCCTGTCACCTACATCTCTTCACCTTAGCAGTCTCCTAAGAGCCTCTTCATTTTAGAAAGAGAAGTGTCTGAAGACAGTCCCGGATGTCTTATTGACTGGTGGCTCACCTCGGACACCACAGATGTCAAAAGGAATATTATTTAAAGTAGGAGAGTGACAGGCACTGGAAACCAGAAGCAGTGGTAGGAGTTCACACTCCCAAGCCTGGGTGGATGTCTGAGCTGCAATGTAAGATGAGAAGCATCTGTGTTTGCTGTTCTACCTCTGGGCCACAGATACAGAGAACTTGAATCAACTGGAGGGAATAAGGATCTGACTTACTGGGGACCCTGTTAATGGCCCTGAGTGGCCGCAGGACGCGGACAGTGCGGACTGCTGAGAAGCTGACATTCTGCAGGTCCAGGGAATACTCCAGCATCCTGTGAAAGACACAAACACAGAGTGTCAAGAATCTTCTGGAGAAATGTTAGATTATCAAACATTATAAATCAAACATTAAATGCCACCCGCTCACAGAGGGACTTGTTACTGCATCTCTCCCATCAGGAAGGTTAGCCAGAGGAATTAATTCAGGGTTGTTTGTGTATCAGAATAAAGTCAGTGAGTGAGAATGTGATAAACCAGCTCACACAGCCACAGATCCTCTCTCATCTGCTTTGGTTACTGATTTTGCACAGGTCCAAGGCAGAAGCTTCTGAAAGTCCCTGCATGCTCCAGGGAGAACAATATTCAGACACAGCCCTGGTTTTGACAACAGTTGTACAGGTACTCTAATGAATCTGGGTTCACTGTGCTCAGCACCACCACAACCCTGAAAAGAAGAGAGGAGCATCCCCTGGTCCAGACCCTTTCCGTGGGGCACAGGAGGTGCGCAGCTTGGGACACTGAGCTGGTAGCTCTACCCAGCAGAGATCATCGGTGGGTAGCACTCAGGTGGACGGGCAAGTGCACAAATCATAACTGCTGACACTTATAGGTAACAGACAGGACAAACATGGATCAAGGAACCTCCCAGTGCTCCTGTGCTGTGCCCGATGGGGTTATTTCACAGCTCGGGACACTGAGGTGCAACCTTCACGTGACTTAGTCTGAGGAGGTACTTGTACTGCTGCAAACCCCTGGGGTCCCCGAGCACCATCTTGCTCTGCTCCTGGCAACTTTGCTGAACCACAGTGGCACCATCAGTCACATCACCACAAGGACTTTGCTCTCCAGCCATGAGAAAACACAACAGCTTTGCTCAAAAGCATTCCTGGAGAGGCAGAGCCAAGCAAAGTCAAGGAAGAGGACCACGAGGCTTCCCGCACAGCCAGGCTCACACTGCCCCAGACAACCTCAAGATATTGATCTCTTCCAAAAATGATCAAGTTCTATCTCAAAGCTATTTGGGTGGTTCTCTCCCTCCAACTCTGATGGTTAGAAGCTAACTTCCAGCCTGACTTTTTTCAGGACAAGCTCATATTCATTCACTATCTCTTAAGTATCTTCTATAGCTGTTGTTTGTCCCTGGTGTTTGCCCACCCAATTTACAGAGGACCAATCACACCTCCTTGATTTTGCAAAGCCAAACAAACCAAGCTCTCCAAGCCCCATCTCACAGACAGGCTCTCTGCTTCCCAGTCCCAACCTTTCTCCACACCTGCCCTGGCCTGAATTAATCTCACCTGATTAGACATCAAGCTTCTGGAGGAGGTTTTGCTGGCACCTTGCACAAAGGCATCAGTGCTGCCCCCTCCCTCCCTGCTGCAGGAATGCTGCAGGATTCATCCGTGCCTTGTTAGCTTTGCCACGGCTGCAGCACGCTGGAGGCTTCTGCTCTTACTGCGATCAGCCAAACCCACTCTCCTCTCTCCTGGCCATCAGCAGGTGAGGAACACCTGGGGTGGAAAAGACTTTCTCTTTCTAGCCCCCAAATACGCAAGTCCACACATTCTGCAGTAACACTTTATCTGATTTTTCTTGATAGGCTCTAATGAGGATGACAATGATCAAACCATACCTACGATCAAAATAACCTCAATATATTCCTCTGTATTTAGCTGACACCCACAGCCATGGGACAGTCACAGATGATGGATGTTGGACTGACACACATGGAGTTTATTCTCATCCTCTGACCAGAGAGGAAGGCAGTATGTTCACAAAAGCCCACCTGGCCCCAGTGGCAAAACCAGGCCCTTCCTCTGTGTGGGATTCACTGCATCGGGTGAGCTTTGGCTGAGGTAAGGACAGGGACAACAACTTCCCCAGGATTCAATGGTTCTCAAGTTTCACTTGCTGTTTGCAAAGAAGATTTTTATATGGTATGAGGTAAAAAAACCTCATGTCAAATGTACAGCTTTTCTTTCATCCATTATTAAAACAAGCTAACAGCAAAATTCAGAGCAGCATATGGTTATTTGCACCAAGACATCATTTTCTGATTAATGACAGCTCTAGACTCACTTCCAGAGGTGCATGTACTTGTAAGATGCTTGTAAAATGCATTTTGGTTTAACATATTAAAGAACAATCATAAAGCCAAATAAAAAAAAAAAAAAAAAAACAAAACAAAAAACCAACAAACCAAACCAAAATACAACAAAACAACCAAACAACAACCCTGTAGCTTGAGCAAACACTTGAACACCAAGACCAAGAGCACATAGGTGCTCTCCTACCTCTGCTGCCAGCACCAGTGTTCCGGCACCATGAGCTCAGCCCTAGACCTAGACTACATGATCCACACATTGCTGAAAACTGCTTAAGAGCCTTGAGAGAACCCAGTACTGAAGAGAAAAATGTGGATAAAAATCAGTCACTAAAGAGCAAGTCCAATGAGAATCCCACCACTTCCCACCTCTAAGGTCACTTCCCAAGGCAAGGAGACGCACAGAAGGAATCAATCCATGTCTCTGGCAAGGGAAGATACCCAGGGAGAGCAAATGTCAAGGATATCACCAACTGGCAAGGTGACAGGTGCATTTACCAGCATATATAACATTTACGCACTGAAAATCTGCAGTGCAAAAAGCCTCCGATGAAGCTTCAACTCAAATGTCATTTCTGTTCAAACGGGAAAGCACGATGCCTGTCAGCACCTCTGCCATGGATCCGGCTGCCCAGCCAAGTTAAAGACTCAGAAAAATACTCAGCATTAAATAGGATGGATTCACAGCAAATGCTAAGACTCATCAGAGTGATCACCAGCCCCCGATCACTGGAGCTATTCAGAAGGAAAGCGGAAATATTTAGGGCTTTCTAAGAATAAAAGTGGAGCATCTGCAAAGCCAGACGTACAACGGGCTGGTGGTGGGATGCAGAGCAAGAGCTGATGCAAACCCTTGGCAAACACTCCTCCAAGAAGGAAAACTCCCAGGGCTCAGCAGACAGACACAAGGGATGGCTCAGGATGGACCGGGCAGCCAAAATTCATTCCTATTCTGCCTGGAGATAGCAAGACTTGGAGCACACTGAGATTTCTTCCATATAAACGCCAAAGCACTGGGAAGGATTTTGTAAGCACAATGTCAGGCAGAACACCTGCCTGTAGCAAAGGGCTCGCAGAAGTGATGCTCAGGAGCATCACAGGAGGAGTTGAAGGGGCTCTTTTCACCCAGTGAGCCTTTAACAGCATCACCTTTCTAACCCACCCTGCTCTCAGCCCTGGATCTGTTCCCATCCCTGGCTCTGCTCCCATTCCTTGCTCAGGAAGCAGAAGATGGTCTGAAGACCTATCAGAGCATGAAGTTTGTGCTGAGAGCACTCTCTGAGGAAAACTTGAACTCTCCCCTTTCACAGCCAGGTGATGGGTGTGCTGTGGGTTCCTTGTGTGACATTAGTCACATGCCCTGGCTGTGCAGCATCCCCAGCTACAGCCTTTAGGAAGATGAAGAGCAGCTGAGACCTAGGGCTGGTGAAAAAGACCAAAAACCCACCCCTCTGCCCACAGAGGCACAAAGCCACTGCTTGCTGCCGGCAAGAGATAGGCTCAGATTTATTCAGCATAAAAAGGTTTCCAAAACTGGTCATGTAGTCACCTTTTATCTACTAAGCACAGCAATCAGTGGATGATATTAAGCCATCAGTGTTGGAAAAGACAAGGGGAAATTATTTAGGCAGCGTTGTATCTTCAGAAAGCTGAAATGAAATTTCCTCCCAGCCCTCGCTGGCTTTGCTGTGCTCTGCTTTTGCTCAGGAGCTGCTTTTTAAGCCTCGCGAGTCTCACCACATTCGTGGGTGTTGCTTAATTTTAAAAATACTCATTTTAATCAAGCTGAATGGAATAAAAAGAATAGCACTGGAGGGAGTGTGAACCCTGCAGGCTGCTGGATCCACCTGCCCTGCATGTCCCAGCCAGGACACTTGACTTGTGAGGCTTTTGAAGCAGCAGCAAGTTCTGCTGATGAGCTGAAAGAAACTAAAGACTTATCTACAAAAAAGTCCTAAAACTTAAAAAAACCCAAGTCTATTCACAGGTGGGTTTGAGTCTGCTCAGCTAGAAAAGAAGCTGCCAAGGGGTTTCTTTTACCCAGCAGCTTTCAGTGTGTTGGGATGCTCTGCTTCCAAGCAGAGAGCAGCTGGGGGGATTTTGTCAGCCCCAGGTCTCAGCTGCTCTTCATTCTCCCAAAAGTCACTTAAAGCATCAAATTGCAAAGCTCGACTCCAGATTTTGAATTCCTGATCATGAGTATCAGCTTGATGCAGTTCTGCCACTTCTGCTCAGAGCAAAGATCACCTAATCCAGGATTAGCCAGGACACAGCAGGGCCCTGGGGAGGAGGCTCCCAGCTTCCAGGACACTCAAAACCATCCTGGAAAGCACTGGAGAGGGAGGCAGGCTCCTGGGAGAAGATTTGGTGCAGCTTTCACAGCAGCTCAAAGGGGCTGCGGCTGTGATTGCACATTGGGTAATTGCGTGTGCAAATCGGCCACTTACACGGGCAATTACCCCATGGTGCTGACAGTGCCCAGGCAGTGCAGAGGGCACCATGAAGCCACATCTCCAAGGTGCTGTGCCTCAGTGCAAGAAGGATCAATATCGGCAAACAGAGAGGATGAAAAAGCAACATTCATCCCTTTCTCTCTGCTACTTCTATTTTTGAAGGGATGAAGAGACAATACGCAGGGAGAGAAGAGCTTTTGCCAGCAGTCACAGCAGGAGGCTGCAGCAGGGACTCCCCACACCAGCGCTTTCTGCCCCATATATGAACTGGGGAGTTGAAATAGTCCCTTGATCAGACTTGTAGCCTTCAAAGAGCCCTGCCTGCTTGTGAAGCGAACCGGTGCTGTGGGCTGATGGCCATGAGCTGGAAGCTTCACCCAAAGCACGCAGCAGGAACTTTGCTCTGGCTCATTGCTCCCCACGGAGCCCAGTCCAGCAGCATCACCCTTATCCCAACTTCTGAGCTAAAGTTTTACAGAAACCATCGCAGTTCAGATGGAGCAGGGATCGAGTGGGGGACTGCAGCATCCCTTTCTCTGTTGTTACCAGTGAATACAGCAAGGCTTCCTGCAGCATATCTCATCCCTGAAATTCAGCACTCAAAACCAGAAGCGAGCAAGACATCCTTAAGAGTTGTTTATGAAGGCTTCAGCAGTGCTCTCTTTTAATACAGCCTTCAACAGAAGGAAAGAAAATGGTAACAAACATTAAAAGAAGCGTTCAGGAAGCAAAGAGAAAAAGAAACAGTGCCTCTGTTTCCGAAGAAAGCAGCCTGCCAACTACCTCCGGCCCCAGCTCGTCTCAAATTGTAAGCAAAATATTCCAGAAGTATTTAACTTTCCTACAAAGTCTTTTAAGAGGCTTGTTACCATTACAACAAGCAAAGCACGAACAGGACTCCGCAGACTTGGCCAAACAACTGACTGAGCCCAGAGTAACCACAGACCCGCGCGACTCAAACACAGGATGATGCACAGCCCGCTCGGCGGGGAGCAGAAACACTGGCATGGCTCCAGAGCCCTGCTTGACCCCATGTCTAGAGAAGGCAGAGAGGAACCCTGTAAGCTCTTACAGCATCAAACTATCCCCTGACGTCAAGCCTCTCTGCTGGGAAAACAATTAACCCCAATGGGGTTTTCTGTTGTTTGGGTTGTTTGTTCTTTTTTGATGAGGATGGTTTAAAGCACAATTCAACCCACAGGGATGCAGAGGTTCAGAGAAGTCCTCATCTGACCAAAGCTGATGTCCTGCAAGCTGATGGGACAGCAGCAAAATGGCTGGGTCTGGCTCCAGCTGAGGAGAAGGTAGATCTCAATCTGTGGCTACAATCTTTCCAAAGAGTGATGGAGAAGACATCCCTGCACCCTGTCTGGAGGAGGGAGAGACAGGGAAGGCACTGGGTCCAGGAGCAGCCAGGCAGATGGCAAGTCAGAGCAAATCTCCATCCCACAGCTCCAGTTCACCAGCCCAAGCCTCAGTCAGCACTAAACTGTACATACTTCTGCATATTTTTGGATGTACACAGGCATTCATCCTGCATCTTACACTAGGAGAGGTCAAAATCATATTGAATTGTCTTTAGAGAGCGAGAGCTGGCTTGCAACCTTGAAGTGTTCTCTTAAAAGCGAGCTCCCCAAATCCTCTCCTTTAAAATAACACAACATAATTATGCCATTCATCACTTTTTTTTCCTTCCCCTCTCCCCGTGCAACTCCATAACCTACAGCCAAAGCCTTGTTTCACTAAGCTGAGTTTTGATAATACAGCGCTATTCTCATCTCCAGCAAGTTTTACTGTAATTACAGAGATGTGTTGCAGACATTACACACTCTACAATTAGCACTAATTGCATTACATTGTCACAAAGAAGTCATTTACTCTCCATGAGCTCATGAGATCAGTCTGGACAGTTTAACAGAGCCGAGAAGCACTTAATGGCACGTCACAGAAGCGGCCGGTGGTGCGGCAGGAATGAGCCCAGCACCCGAGCGGCTCTCCCAGCCCTCTGCAAGCAGCAGACTGGGAGCAAACACACACACGCAAAAGTTTCTCTGCAACATAAATCTCTGTCAGGTTCAGAAATTTCTCAAGTAACTGGGAGGATGAGATACTACAAGTTTTGGGGGTGTTTTTGGAAGCCTCTCCTAAACAAGTAGTTGGGAAAGGTTCCTATGGATGGTGTGCCCAGGGGAGCATACAGCCCATGTGTCCCTCAGCGTGACAAGCCTTCCCCACCCAAGGCCCTGCAAACAGGGTTTGCTGCTTCTCCTTTCCTCCTGCCACCACTTTCTGCAGCCCATGGGCAGGGAAATGACAGCAAAAGCAGAAAAGCAGGAGCCTTCTGCTCCTCAAGGGGACTTGCTGGGCACTGAGGAACCCATGCTGTCCTGCTGCTTCCCTCCTCCCATGTCATGCACAAAAAGGGATGGAAAAAAGTGGGAAGGTGAAAGCAAAGCTGCCGGTCACCAGGGCCACGTGGAAATGTCACTTGGGGGGGCTCTTCCACTGTTATTTCACTAGAAAACCTGCCTGAAGCCCTTACACGAGACCTACATAAAAGTGTGACACACTTTATCAGGTATGTAGGAAATACAGCAGGGATTTGATAGCCCTGCACACACTCTCCTCCAAGGCCAGAGCCAGGCTCTTGGCACCTTCCCAACATCATGCACCCATTCAGATGCAAGATACCTTCACATAGAGCTCAGCTCATCCCCTGCTCCTGTGTTCTGCTGTTAGCACTGTGGTCTGGATCTGCATTGGGGTAATTTGCCCCATGTGGGAACCAGAGCAACACCCAGGGGCTACCAGAGGAATTTTCCTCCGTCTGGTTGAGATTTGAGCCTGGAGTGTTATTTTCTCTTATCTTTACAGTGTTTTTTTTACCTACACCTTAAGTCTCATAATAGGCTTGGGTCCCTTATTTCTTCCTCTGCTACAGCAGTGGCCCATTCCTGAAGCCCCTTCAGCTTTCCCCAGCACTCAGCACTGCCAGGGATGGCTGCAGGACCCTCCAGGACAGCAGCAGTGCTCCCAGCAGGATGCAGTGCTCTGGATGGATGGGGGAGTGCTGGAGGAGAGCGCAAGGGCGTGAAAGGGAGCAGAGAAAGTGGGCGTGCGGGGAGGAGAGGCCCCGCTTTGTATTTAAATCCAGTTCGATCCTTTGTCACTTGAATTGGTTTTGATGGGGCCCAGATGGGAACAGCTCATGCACATGAAGGAAAGACCCATCACTTAGCAAGAAGCAAAGCCAACCTGGCAGGAGTCACAGGAGCGGTCAAGCTGCAAAGCTGCAAAACCTCTGCAACTAATAAATGCCTCTGTGCTCCAGGGACGTGGGAAGACGGCTGCATCAGAGGGAGGCTGAGGCCACCATCCGTGCTCTGCCCAGCACCACCATCCGTGCTCTGCCCAGCAAGGAGGTGGTTCTCACACACCTAAACTCATCCAGGTGCAGTAGGTGGGCAGGAGATCTGATGCTTGCTTAAGCAAAATGTAGCTATATTTTGGCATGGGAATCAGGATGGTCTCTGTCAATGTCCCTCTCAATTGAGGTCCCTTCACATCTCACATCTCTATCTCCAAAGACTTGGCAAGCTCAACAGGCACCAAGATGGGAGGGGAACACAGCAGCACCCCAGGGTGGCAGAGCTGAAAGAAGCCCAGCATCCACCATCATGCCCCAGCATGTGCAATGTCTGGCCGTGCTTGGGTCTGGTTCTCCATCACGCTTAATTTTAGTAGTAGAAATAATAAAGCAGAAGAAAGAAAGAATATAGAGGGTGGCTTTAGACGGCTCCATCCCTTGGCCATGCTGCTGATTTACAACCCTACCAGAGCCGATCAGACCAAGGGGCTTACCTCGTCTGGTGTCCTATCACTGCAGCCCCTAACATTGCTCAGACGCTTCAGAGGGAAACTTTGAGCCCTCTCCTAACTCAAGGAACCAGACGCTGGTGTATGAGCTTGTGGCCTTCTGCAGAACATGGGTTTAAGAGGACAGTTACAGTTCTTAGCTTTTCTGCTCTCCATCTATGCCTCCAGTCTGGGTCTTGAGCCCCACTGCATCTTTTGGCCTCTGTGGGACCCTGTGGCAATGAGTTTCCAGGCCAAGGCTGCACCTCCTTACTGGTTTTACCAGGCCACTGTTTTGGTTCTCCCAGCTGCCTGGCAGAGGTGTGTGCCATGACCTTACAGACAGTGAGGGACCATAAGAAAAGCCCACCAAGATGTTGCCCCTTTTTGGGGCACACCAAACCCATGCCAGGTAGACAGCATGGCTAGGAGAGCCCCTGGTCCTTTCCAGGAAAATCCACTAAATTTGATCTCTAGCTTTATTGAAATAGGAAAAAAACACTGTTTTCCCAAAGGTCTTTGGGCTCTTGCAGCAGGGAGGGGAGGTGAGGGCCGGTGAGAGATTCATATGTCAAAGAAACTCAGCTCGCTGGCTGGGGGCCAAGGACTTTTCATGTGGCTTTCTAGGCTCTGCCAGGAGACTCTCGGGTGCTGGAAGAGTCTAATTCAAGCCAGGTGCCTCTGAAAGGAAAACACTCAAAAAGGCGAACTTGGTCGCTTTCCCTCAAAAAAAAAAAAAAGGTGTAATAATGAGGGCAATCACACACATCTCAGTGAGCCATCCTCTCTGGCACGCCACTCCGTGCTCCCAACCTCCCGCCCAATGGAAACTGAAACCACTATCAGGGCTGGAGGCAGAAGAGCTGAGCCCAGTGCCCACCAAGGAGCCCCAGGACGCAGGCTGGCCAACAGCTTTTGTCAACCAGCTCTGCTCAGCTCTCTCCAGGAGGTGAGCTTCAGCTCTCCTATGAGCTATGGAGAGGACCAGAGAGACTGCTGCGGTCTGGGTAGTGATCCCCACTGAGGTACCAGCATGGACAACACCAACAGCACTAATGGCCAGCAAGTCCTGAGCTTTCACTGCTGCAAACCAGCCATCACCCCCACATTCAATGCTTGCCAAGAGCTGCCATGAGTAACAACAGAGAGGGATGGGAAGAAGGGGATCTGCTGCACTGGGCTTACCCTGCGATGACAATGAAGAAGTCCAGACGGTTCCACGTGTCTCCCAAGTAGCATTTCTTCCCAAAAATCCCCAGTGCAATCATCTTGACGATCATTTCCACAGCAAAGAAGGCAAAGATGAAATCATCGAAGCTCTGCAAAAGAAAGGAATTGAGGAGGGATGGTCCCACAATGCTGCACCCTCACACCAGGGGAGGGAATTAGAGATCTGAGTCCAACAAGTTCTCCTCACACACCACCAAGAGCAAAAATCCCTGGGCATAGCCTAACATAGACAGGGCTGAGAACAGCCCCGTGTCTTCCCCCAACCCAGACTGGCCAACAGCACCCACAGTGCTGGGGATAAAGGGACAAGTATATTTTGGGCTCTGCTTTCACTATAAAATAGGTGGTTAACCCACCACAGCACTCCAAGCAAGGCTTGGTTATGCTGGGGCTGGCACAGCCTGGCAGGGGCTTTGCTTGATGACACTGTGTTCATATCTGAGCACCAAAATCAGCAGTTTTAAGTGCTGGTGTGACAGCCAGCGCAGGCAGGACCCAGCCACCTTGGGGCATGAGGCCTTCTCCTCTGTGGCTCGGTCCTTCCCGCTCTCTATCCACTGGGGCCACCATTAAGCTAAACGCAGCGTCCAGGCCGTACCTGGAGGATCCTGCAGCGTGGCGAGTCGCAGGCGATGTCCTCGCAGGGGTGGAACATGCCCAGCGTCACACAGTTGAGCAGGATCACCAGCATGCTGACCCTCTCGAACCACCTGCACAGCAACTTGTCAAGGAAGCCACAGACCCAGGAGAACATCTGTGAGCAGCCACTGCCGAATCAGGTTATTCTGGTCTTTAAAGTGAGGTGCACACCAGCTTCTCTAGGTTAGACTTCACCTGGCCTTGGATGGAAACCCTGCCTGCTGGTTAGATACCCGCACGGCAAACAGATGGCCTGTTGTCCCCACACTGACATCACTGGCTACAGCTACTGTGAGAACTGCTATAAAATGGAAGCTGCATGGCAAGAGTACTGAGTGCTGATGTGATGGATTAAAAAATTAAAAGAATGATATCAACTTTTAGAAAAATAATAATAAGAATTTAAAAAATTCCACATCATTAATTTCCTCTCCTGGCATTTTATGGAAAAGCACTTTAACAACATTACAGTTTTCTATTAACTATGTCACAACTTATCCCAAGGGCGTTTCCCTGAAGTAAGTGCTTGAACTTTTCATTCCCAGTCCAAATTAAGACTGTCAAAACCATTAACTGACTGCCTAAAAGCTTTTAAGACTGTGAGGGCCCACACAGCCCAGCCCCTGCCCCAACTGCTGCCTCTTGAAACAACTTGAAAGAGATGAGCTGCCCGGACAGACTTTGGATGCTGTTCCTTTTGGGGCAGAATAATGTGCTGCTGCTGCAGCAATTCCTCAGAGGGATGCTCCAGACCTGGTACCAAATTTTTTGCCTCCTTCTAGGGCGCATTTCTAGCCAGGTCCTGACTGCCTGGGGTACAGAGATGTGAAACCAAGGAGCCAGTGCAACACAGTGCCAGGGTTCTTTTCCAGCCTAGCATGGAAAACACTCCACCAATGGCCACAACCTGAGGGCAGCTGGGGCTACACTCCTGCCTGGGTGAAGGCAGCAGCTCCCAGGCTCCAGGAAAATAAGCGTGACCCTTGCCAGCCAAGAGCTCTCACTGCATCGCGGTAGCGGGTGGTGTTTCGGAGCCCGTGCTGTAGCGTTATCCGGCTGAGGAAGAAGAAGGTGATGATGAATCAGCAGGTGTTTCCCCACAGGGCACAGGCAGAGCTGGAGCTGGCAGCTCCTGCCACCCATCCTGGGCTAATTCCTAGGAAATCACATGGGGCTGAGTCACGGTTCGGTCGTCAGCAATCTGGATCTTTTAATCAGTAGAAATGTTTACAAGATATCGGGGTAGACATTCCAACTGTCAGGTTGGGGCTACAGGCTGGAATATTTAGCCCAAATATAGTCCTGCAGGGGCAGGTGTGGAGGATGGCTGGAGCTGGGAGCAGCAGCTGGGGTGGATCTGCAGGCGTTCCGCAGCTTGGGGGGTTGGAAAGCACAAATACAGACTGGGCGATGAGTGGATTTAGAGCAGCTCTGCAAAGTAGGACTTGGTACCAGTGGATGAAAAGGTGGACACAACCTGGTAACGTGTGCTCACAGCCCAACAGGTCAATTACATCCTGGGCTGCAGCAAGAGAAGCAAGGGAGGGGATCCTGCTCCCTCTGCTCCACTCTGCAGTGCTGGGTCCAGCTCTTGAGTCCTCAGCCCAGGAGAGACAGGGACCTGTTTGAGCAGGGCCAGAGGAGCTCCAGCAATGACAGGAGGGCTGGAACCCCTCTGCTGGGAGGCCAGGCTAGAAGAGTTGGGGGTGTTCAGCCTGGAGAAGAGAAGGCTCCAGGGAGACCTTCTTGTGGACTTTCAGTACTTAAAGGGGCCTGTCAGAAAGATCAAGAAGGCTCTTCATCAGCGAGTATAGGGATCAAATAAGGGCTAATAGTTTTAAGCTGAAAGAGAGGAGATTTAGATTAGAAACAGGGGATAAATTCTTCGCTGTGATGGTGGTGAGGCACTGGAACAGACCAGTGAGAGAAGCTGTGGATGCCCCATCCCTGGAAGTGTTCAAGACCATGCTGAATGGGGCATTGAGCAACCTGGTCTAGTGGAAGATGTCCTTGCCCATGGCAGGGGGTTGGAATGAAATGATCTTTAAGGTCCTTTCAAACTCAAACCATTCTATGATTCTAAGAAAGTATCTCTCTGCAGAGCCAGACATGTCCCCAGCAAGGTGATGGTGAATGTCTTCATGTCCCATACTATGCCTCCAGCCTGGGGTTGGGCTCATCCCCCCCCACACCCAAACTCCTCTTGCAGGAATAAACATCCCGCAGGCAGGAAAACAGCCTGGGGAACTGGGGGGACCCAGGGAGCAGGAAGGCATTTTATTTGCTGATGGCAGGGATTTTTAACTAGCTTTAACTACAGAGCCACTTATCAGCACATCACTCCCTCAAGGAAATAGATTTCAGTCCAATATAACACTTCACCCTGATTAAATATTCCCGGGACAGGGACCCCAGCAGTGCTGCGGGCGGTATGTTAATGTGCAGCTGAAAGATCAGAAGGTGGGGGGTGGGTTGGTTTGTTTTGGTTTTTTTTTTCCTTTTTTTTTTTCTTTCCAGCTGAATGAAACTTCAAGCTCTTTCTTCTGCTAATGGGATTTTCAGAAGCACACAAAGTGCTGATGGCGATGGCTTTGTACTGACCCTGCTTTGAGCTGAGAGGCTGACAAAGGGAAACTCTTCAATTAGCAAAAGCAGAAGGTGCTTTATTGAATGCCACTCACTGCCACTGTGTGGGCACTGAAGGGGCGAAGGGGCTTTGGGGAGCACCAGAGATGGTGCTGGTCCTCGGCCAGCAGCTAAGGGGAGGAGGAAGAAACAAACACCCAGGGCAAGGGGCAGTGGTGGCACAGCCGGTGGGTCAGGTCCCACTGTCATCACCCCAGTGCTGAGCTGAGCCCGTTGTTCATACTGCACGAGAGAAATATTCACCAGGAGCAGAGCTGGCCCTGGGGGGTCCTGCAGCAGGTACTGCACACCAAGCAGGTGCGACACAGAGGACTGTTTATAAGAGTTTAATAACAGGGCTCAGGCGCACACAGCAGATCATCATCCCAACCACTTCATCCCACGGGTGTCAGAGAAAAAGTCTCTGCTTTTCAGGGTCACTTGCCCACCCCAGCTTATTCTTAAAAATCCACATTTTTACCACTACTTGGCCAAGACAGCCAGACGGAATGCTCACAGATTCTTTCCAATTAAAAAATCTGTTTCTGCCACACAGAAATATCTAGTAACACCCCGGTGGTAACCTGACTCTTAAAATTCCTAAGATAAAGAGCACTAAAAAAGAAGAAAAATATCCAGCAGCTACTCACTTGTGAAGCCTTTGCACAGAGCAAGAGCCCTCAGCCCCCTTCCCACCACCAGCGATCCTGTCCACGCTCAGCAGAGCCTGACCTTTCATAATTAAGAGGCAAGAGCCCCAGATTCAATTAGCCAGCACTACCCAGCTTAATATAATCAAAAGAGAAAGATATTGCATTATGTTTGCTATGATTTGGTTGCTGCAGAAGTTTGGATCAAATTCACCAGCAAGTGAATTAAATGGGAAGCTGCTGCTCGAGGGCAGTGGTGACCAAGAGGATGGCAGGTGCGGTGCCCGCTGCAGCAGCAGCCCTGGCTCTCTCTGGTGCTGAGCCAGAGCTCACACACTGCTCCCGGCTGCACTTTGGCTTGGGAATGGGGACAGTGGGCATCACCATGCCAGAGCATCGCCCATTCCCAGAGATGGTGGTGATTCCTTCCCCAGAGGGGGCAGGCACCAATGCCAGCAGCCAAGCCAGGTAGGGAGGGCAGCATTCAGTGAAGGTTTACAGGGACACACATTCTCCCACAGGTTTGATACTTATTTCTTCCCTTGGTGCTCTGCTACTCCCCAGTGGCTTCTGCCATTCCCCCTCTCCTCCTTCCCTGCATCCCTCTCTCTCCAGCTCCTTCCCTGACCCCCTCCTCCAGTTCTCCCTAAGCAGTGCCAGGGCTCCAGCAAAGCACTGGCTCCAAGGCAACATGCTGCCATCTGCCACCGCCGGGAGATGGGGTGGGACCCCCAAAATCAGTCAGTGTGATGGGGAGCACGGCTCTGCAGGGCTCCACAGGCAAGGTAGGGGCTGCAAGCTCATAACCTGCAATAAGATCCAACCACAGAAATGCACTGAACAACCAGGATCCAGCCAGATGACAGCTCAGCTCTGCTCTGCTGGCTGTTTCTGGGGCAAGGAGAGGGTCTTCAGCCCCACAGGCCGTGGCCATGGTCACAACTGGGTCCCCCATCACCATCCGCAGTCATTTCTCTTGTGCAAGGCAAAGCCTTCACCAGCTGGGACAGTGGCTGGTACTTGACAAATGTGCAGCAAGCACTGGCAAGGCCTGGAAATTTTTGTGCAAATGAGATGTGAAAATTGGGTTGAAGTGACAGCCTTTCCCTGCAGTGTCACTGAGTCCCACCAGCTTAGGAGTGACACTGGGATAAGCTGCAGACATTAATGAGAGCGGAGTTTTAGGCTTCATTCATATCATCAATTCCAGAAATAGACCCTTTGACAGGAGCATAATGGGACTTCCAGGGTCTGGCCTTTAGGGGGGGTGGGAGGAGGCAGGGACTAAAATCCTAAAACATTAATTCAGGCCGTTTGCAAGGGAAGTTAAAAGTTCTCAGAATTAATCTGCCTCATGGATGGAAATAATAAACCCTTCCCAGCTTTGTCTCTGACTGCACCAGGCCAACGGGAAAAGATTCTTCATGTCATGCCCAGTTGAAAGGTCATAGGATTCCCATCAGAACCCTGGACATTTAATTGGATTTTTTTTTAACCTACCATATTCCTTCAAAAGCAAAACCAGCCCCCCATCTTTTGCTTTCGGCATTTACAGGAAGCATTTGAATCCCCTTGGTTGCTGCATACCAAAGGTGCTCTCAGAGCATCTTTCCCCAGTGAATCCACTTTCCCAGTTTGCAGCCAAGCATTGGCAGGGATCAGCCCTGGTGTGATCCTGACACAGTCTCTACCCCACAGGTTTGCACTCCCAGGTCTTTTCCAAGCACAGTACCTCCCCACCCTCCGGGGAATGCAAAAGCAGGATGAAGGAGGGAAGACGTGGCAGGTTTACAGCCGTCCCCGCAGGGTCAAGGCACCGCACCGGCAGCAGAACTGCTTTTACCTGGCAGGGTGGAAAACCCACCGTAGGCGTGTGATGGAGCACACGCCTCCTGCCCTGCGATCTGCAGGGATTCATGCCAGGCGAGCCCATTCCTGGAAAGCAAAGCCAAGGGTGCTCCAGTGGGGCTGCAGCAAAAGGGGTTTAAAAATTCAAACGTTACTTAGAAAGCTTTTCCACGCCATGCCCAGCACCTGCCCTGTCCCAGGTCACTGCATCTGGCAGCCCCAGCACACACTGCTGGGAGCTGACATGACCCTGCTGAGCCCAGCATATCCTTGACATCTCTGTCCACAGGCTCTGAGCTGGGAAAAAGCCAGGCAGGGAGCATCCCTGCCTCATCACTGCTCTGCAGCGCTTCGAAACCGCTTCCCTCACAGCACAGACAGACCCAGGAGGATATTTTAATTCATGCAGCTTCACAATTAAACCTGGGAAACCAAAACAGGGTGATTATTCATGCCAGTGTTTTTTTTTTTAAATTTCATCTCTCTTTTTTTTTTTTTTTCTCTTGCAGATGTTCAAGGGTCTGCAGCAGCAGCTCCTTCCTTCTCCCATGAAACGGCCACACTCTGCTCCTGTCCCAGCAGGACCATGGACACACAGTGGTCCCTAAAGGCCCCGTAATGCACCACAGCAACTGTAAAGGCCAAAAGTAGAGGAAAAAGAAGAATCTGGGGGAGTAATCATCTTATTCATCTTATCATTTTTCTCTGTGGGCTGCAGGCAGGAGATGCTCTCCTCTGCCTCGGAAATGCAGCCACCTCTCAAGGGGGGTGTAGGATTTGCTCAGCAGTGCGGAGGAACCCTGCTCAGCCACCCAGGTGATGAAGCAAAGAATGATGCTGTATTTAGAGGGGATGAAACTTGATTAAAAAAAGATGTTCTGTCAAAAAAAAAAAAAAAAAAAAAAAAATCCTGATGAGGTTTGTCTTACTGTTTTGGAATTGTTTCCCCATAACCTTTTAGATTTGTACTTTAAGACTTTTTTTTCCAGCAACCAAAAGGGTTTAAAATTTTATTGCTTAAAGAAAGGGGAAAAAAAAAAAAAAAAGGAGATAAAACAAAAATCCTGCAAGCTGAGTGTCTTGCATAATCTCCAAACTTCAGGAGCTGGAGCTTTTAAGAAAAGCCCTACATATTGCTTGCAATTAACTCCTGAGCTGGGAGGGCTGGGCTGCTGGCAGCTCAGCCTTGGGACCAGCATCTGCAAGGATAGGTGCTTTAAAAAAATAAAATAAAATGTCAAGCAAGAGCACTTTAGGCTGATTTTATTCTGGCTTCTCATCCCAGTCCTTCCTTCCTTCCTCCTTAGGCCTGTCTCAGCATCACAGACCAGGGACCAAGAACAAGCTCCAAAAGGGCCTCATGAAAAGGGCAGGGGCAGTGCCTGGCCCCCAGCCCCTAGGCAAGCAGGACAAGTTGGGGGGAGCCCCACAGGGCTGGAGCTCACCAGCTCTTTCACCAAGGGAAGGTAGAGGAGAAGCAGGTTAAGCTTCACTCACCCAGACAGAGCCCAGCAGAAGCTCCAGCCCCCAGTGACATCCCTCTCCCACTGGTTTAGCACCTTCTGCTGACATTCAGGTGGCTCAGGGAGTGGCTCCCCTCCCACTCACCCCCCCAAAATGGGGCTGTGGAGGTGGGAGCATGTCCCAGCACACACGTGCCCATCCCTCGCCTCCTCCTGGCTCCCAGCTCAGCCTCTGCACCAGCCACTGTCACCCATGAGGGAGCCCCGGGGATGTGCTCCCCCCCAGCAGCTCACACACGCCATTAACGATGCAGTAAAATCCTTCCTAATGGACTCCTCCTCTGCCAGAGGGACCCAGAGCTACCAGTTAAAACACACTAAATAGGCCAAAGCCATTGCTGGTGCGACAATGAGACCTTTTCTCCCACCACGCCTCGTGAAGTGCATAGTGGATTAGCACTTAACCCCAAATACATATATTTTTAAACTCACTCACTGTAAAGTGTCCCTTAATAGCACCTGCCTGTAAAGCTCGGTGGTGCAGAAGAGCAGCAGTGCTGGCTGCTCACTGGGATGGGTCCACAACAACCCGCCATGTCCCCCCATCAAGATGCACAGCCCCAGCCGTGGTCTGGGAGGGAGGAAAACCTACAGAAACCCAGGTCAATGCTGCAATACGGGCAGATGCCACTTTCCCTCCTGCTCTCACAGAAAGGCGCCTCGTGCAGAGCTGCCAGAGCCTCCTCCCTCTCACTAAGCGACTTGGGATATTTGGGATACTATGAAGTTTCTACCGTCCCTGGTTCAGCTTGCTGCAGTACTCAAGACAAAACCTGTTATGCAAGGCTTCCTAAACAAGTTGCAGTGAAATCTTTGTAACATCCTACACCGAGACATAGTTGGGATATGTCACATATTTGTCTTATTTTGTTCCTTCTTTGTCCTTTTTTTAGTCTCCTTCTACTTTTTCCCCCTTGGAAGTACGCTGGTTCCCATGGAAACAGTGATGTTATGGGTATGGACAGAGCTTCAGTGACGTCCACAAGTTCAGTATAAAAGCGGATTTATGTAACAGTTGGTGAAATGAAGGAATTGAAGAGCTGGCTCTGCACGGCCACACATGTGGCATTGGTGCTGCTGTGCCAGAGATGCTGCACTGCTCAGCTGGGTTCACACTGAAGCAGGAGTGAACAAGAGGGCAAGGCAGAAAGGAGGAGATCCCAAACACACAGAAATGTGGATCAGGATAAAACTTCACCTAAACATACATGTGTGTGTATATATATTCTAAAAGAAAATTATATTTATATATATTTTTCTATTTATATATTAATTTATTTCCTTGGAGAGCATCTCTC
>JANHGN010005365.1:18421-55897 GCA_024605025.1 Megaceryle maxima | reverse complement strand
TTGTGTTTGTATTGTGGGCCCCCACCCCCCCCCCAAATATATTTTCTTGGGGGGTGGGGTGGTGTGGGCGGCTAGAAGCACAAGCCTCTCTACCAATGCAAGCCTCTACTTTATCTTTTCTGGAACTTCCTAACTTTGGTGTAAGAGATCAAAAATTCTGTAGAGAGCCCAGTTAACTTTAGAGATTTCTAATTTAGGGGCTAGAATTCCTCCAGTTATGGAACAAGCAAAATGGAGGTACTTTTTTATTCCTCTCCCCTAAACTCACCACATGTGAATGTGGTTGGTCACAATTGAATGTATTTGCAAACACTAATACAGTTTATGTGCTTTCTCTTCTAGCTATGTGAAGCAAGGAAAATAGTAGAAATAAATGCCCTCACTTACGGAGATTTGTGAAGATAGGAATAGCAGAGGATTGAATTTTCATGCCTGAGCGATTATGCTTTAGCTACAGTGCATCCTCTGTGTTTGTGGTCAAACTGGAAAAAAAAAAAAGGCAGTTCAAAAGGAAGAGATTAAAAAGGAGGAGGCAAATCTCTTTCTCCATTCTGCATATAAACATAGATACAATTCAGATAGAGAGAAGGAGAGGCAATGAAAATATTTCCAGCTTCTAAAAAAGCACATTAAAATCCATAAAAAATACTTTGCTGGATAAAAATCAGGAACTATGTTCATGACAAAATTTCCCAGAAAGCAAGTATGTTAAGTGTGTGCCTCTGCACCATGCTTGATTTTAAGACTTCTTAAGGCTTATTCATTTAAGTCAGGGAGCAAACCCAAGTGCATTTTGTGGGCCAGAACCAAAACATGTTAATGTTATTGCGGTTTTCCAGGGCTGGCTTCCCTGCTTTGATGCATTCATGGGCTGTGGGTAGCAGTATGGTTCAGAAGAACCCATTTGGACTGGAATATAACCCGAAACAAACCATGACTTCATGTCTGCTGTAGCTTTTTTCTGCAGGCTCTCTTGGCAAGTGTTCTGTCCTTGCTGTTTGCAAGGACACGCTGTTACAAAAGTCATGTCAACTTTCCTGTTAATCTGGGACTTGTGTAAACTGAAACATGAAACCAGGTGGAACTGACCCAGTTTCAGTAATAAATTGATATTCTGGCCTGATTTGTGAAAAGATTCCCAAAGGTTTCATGATGCTTTGGACTCAAGCATCAAGACCTACAGGTGCATCTGGAACCCAGAGCAGCTTTGTGCCTGGGAGTCATCATGGAGCTGCTGGAAGGCCAGCTTGGACATGGCAAAAGGAAAATGTGTAAACAGACCCTTCTGTAACAAGAATCCTTCTTGTCTTCCTTTTTGATCTGCCCCTTTACCTTGCCTTTTGATTGCGCTGGCTCTTGCAAGCCCGTGTGAGCCACGGAGAATATATCTGGAAGGGACTTGGAGGACCAGATGCTTTGGGTTTGCCAGACTTAAAACCTCCTTTAAACAGAAAATTGAAATACTTTCTGAAATGGAAATGTTACATAACAGAAGATACCTTGTCTTGTCTGTATTTCTTTCATGTTCTTCTGAGACAGTTGTGAAGTGTTGCAGGAAATGGCGGGTTTGTAAGATGAATGATTCTGTTCCCACTAATACCTACAGAAGAGGTAATTAAGTTGGCAAGCTAATTTCTGCTTAGTGTGTGGGCTACTTCTCTCTGTGTTCCAGCATCTTAGATATAAACTTGAAACCAGCTAACTTTTCAGGATTCATGTTATGCAAATTGTTCAATATAATACAAATACCCATTTCCTATGACATTTGAGAAAAATCCATGGCAAAACTGTCTTTCCTTGCTCTATTGCACATGGAGGGAGAGATTTTGGGTTTAGTGTGTAGGTGAGGAAGTCTGTCAGAGAAGTCAAGGCAGGCAAACATGATTTGAGTTTTCAGTTCTGAACTGTGGCACTGAGGGGATGTGTAAGAACTTTACCCTCTTTTGGGAGAAAAGCAAATGTTATGTGATTTTCTGTGGCATTTTAGATTAATAAATCATACTTTTAATCTTGTAATTTTCTTCTAGTTAGTCACCAACTAGAGAATTTACAAAAGTAAGAGGAAAGACAAGGGTGATGATTAACCCAAATCATAATTATTGTAAGTTCTGGTATGCATTCTGCTTCCTATTAGAAAGATAATTGTCTTTTGTGGAGTTGTAAAATTGTCTCTTTCTTTCAGAACACAACAGTACAGAGCATGTGTTTGTTTTATGGTACCCAGGGAACTTTTTGTGCATCGCTTTCTTGTTTTCTTATATATGCATTAAGTGAATGTATTCTGAGGATGAGCGAGCCTGTTTTGTACATTGAGTCCACCACATGTACTGTCCTCATTGTTAACCCAGCAAAGCCAGCCACTATTGGTTTACTTTACTGGTAGATGATAATGTAGTTTGAATGGGAATGTGTGGCTATTCCAAGTCTAGTGAGGCTGCATGAGTAATATTAATGCTGCATACTTAGTTATTTTCTTCAAAAGAGCTATCAACTGGATCTCTGGCCAGGAATTTCTTAGAGGATTTTTTGTCTACACTTCTTTTTTTTGAGGATGTGCTGTAGTTTTCCTTAAGTGATTTCTTCTGGATGAGAAAAGCGATAGTTTTGTTCAATCTTAGAAACATTGATAATCAGGAATTTTGATGGTAGTTTTGCTAGATCTAACATTATTTCCTTTCTTAGAAACACTGTTCTTTTCCTTTGTGGTAGGAACTCATTCACTTCAACAGCAACCTTCAGAACCATATAAAAACATCCCAGGGCAGATCCTTTTCTGTTCTGGGGTAAGCACCTGCCTCCAGATATTACTTGTACATTCATAATATTACTGTAATCAACCCCTTGTTCTCCTTGAGGCTTTGTAAAGCTCTGATCATGTCAGCTAAGTCATGGGTTGCATTACTGTTAAGTGGTTAATCGTTTGTGCTTTAATTTACTTGCTGCAAGTACACAAACAATGCAAGCCATCATTACCATTCAAGTGCCATGGAAGAGGTACAATTCAAAGAATGCAAGCAAAAATTATTCCACAGCTATGGGAGAAAAGTGAGAACAAATTTAGAGGGTGTGTGTGGGGGGAATCTAACAAAACCCTCCCTCCATGATATACTAACCTTAATATATGATTTGGCCCGTAATTTTCTCCAGCACTGTAATCAGTGGTGAATTACACCACAGACAATTTCAAGCCATGTTGATTTGCGAAGTTACACTTGGACCAGCGCTAAAAGTTACCTATGATGTTTAAAGCATTAATTCCCCTCCATAACATACTATCTAATCAGTATTATCAAGGGCTTAGTCAATTAAAGCAAAACAGAGACAATACGTTAGAAGCCAGGTGTAACAAAGGGCTTTCCATGCGCGAGCCTTGTGATCGATTCGATGCATTGCTAGTGACAGTAAACAGGTCTCGGGTTTACTGATTTTCAGTTTACCAACTGATTGTAGTAGGTTTGATAGGACTCGCATAAAAATGGGAGCTGGCAGGATGCCCATTTTGAAGAAGCCTTGCGACACACAGTATAACAATTCACAAATACAGATAGATCCCCATTTTGCTTTGCTTTTTTCCTACTGAATTACAACCAACCTGTGAAGAGGAGCCTTCAAAATGTATGCCAGCAGCCCAGCAAAGTGGCAGTAATGCTCTGGCAGATGAGTCAGCAGCACTTGGCCATCAGGGCCAGCCCCAGGAGCTGATACCATCAGTAAGTAACAAGTCTGTCACATCTGTTGCTTGAGGACCTGTTGTTCAGCCCAAATGCCAACCTGGATGACAGCTAAAATGAGGACAGCATTTCACAGCGAGTTCTCCACAGTGTGCCTTGGGGTCTTGTGTGTCTCTGTTTTTTAGACCTCAAACAAAATAAGCTCAGTTCAAACACAAATTCTTCCCTTTCCCTTTAGCTTTACCCTTGCTCACCGTGTAGCATGCACTGCTCCATACCTGCTACAATTCCCTCTCTTTTTAAGGGAGCATTTGGTGCTACTGGACAGCATTGGGGGAGACAGAGGAGGGACAGACAAATCAACCTCAAACCCCAACTTTTTTCAGTATTTCTTGGGAATCTTAAACTTAGAGATTCAATTTCCCCATGGGACAATCTGAAGTGTAAATTAATGTAAAATTATTCTTTCATGATGGGGTGGGTAATACCAATCTATATTTCATGTAGGTCAAATGATTATTTTTAGATTTTTGTTTTGTAATATTTTACTTTTTAATGGTTTTAATAAAGACCACGTGCATTATTGTGTCGCCTGCCAAAGGTGTTGGGAAAGCTTTCATCTGGGGAAAGATTCCTGGCTCTTGGTTTATGGCCTTTGTGGCGTAAAAGTGCTCCAGCTCTCCTGTCAGTCACTTGGACTTTAGTTTTACCTTCTGAGCTCGCATAGCAACACCTGTTTGCTGAAGGTGGGACACTAATGAGTTGATACGCCTGCGGGTAGGGCCTGGCTGCCTGCCTGCTCTCCAGGGGAAGGGCTTCGTTTAATTATAACATAGGTCAGGCAGCACAGGCAAAAGCTGCTGTTGGTAGAAAGCTGCAGGAAAAAAAAAAAAAAAGATGGAAATAAGCCTGTACTTGTGTGAGGGGTAAAACATGCTCCTTCAGCACGGGGGGGAGTTCACTCTTCTGTAGTAGTGGCTCAATTTACTGTAAATTTTGGAGCCTTTTGTATTTTTGTGTTGACCTTCTTCCCTCCCACCCCAGCCTGGAAGTCTCATGGTCATGACTGCAGCATGTGGGTCCCTGCTGTGTGCTGGAAGGACATCTGGCTGTGCAAAGACTATCAGGGGAAGGTTTAGGAGGAACGGGGGACATCAGTGCATTGTTCTCTGGAGAGCCGCATCCTGCCTGCCACAGTGAGAGGTGCAGGTGCTTCCTCAAATCCCCTTTTCACCTTGCAAACACGCTTTTAGGGCATGAGCCTGCAGTACCTTGGTCCCTTGTACAGTGGCATTTTAGCTGCCCCTGCGGACAGTCACCTCCTTCCCTGACACTGTAAAATCTGACTGGAGCAGCTGAACAGTCTTTAGTGGCCAAGTGCTAAAAAGATTGGAGGCCAACTTTCAGAAATGTTTTAGGCTTGAGGTCTGCTGTAGTACCAAAAGTCTTGTGTAAATAAATCTTTAATGGGGTTTGCTGAGACAATGCTGGTAAGAGCTCTTTTCTATCAATATAATAAGCAAGTCTGGACTAGGCCTATGTTGTTTTACTTAAAACAGTATAGTTAAAAGCCATAAATATTTTAAGTGTATTTATGACCTCAGGAGCAGTGTGCCAGGCATTTTCAGTCCATGTGTTTTTGGAAGCCCCAGCTTCAATTGAGAACTGTTGACTTCCATCGCTTCTCCATAAGTTAGCAGTGTTGAGGGTTAGACTTCTTGCACAGTTGTTCCCAAGTGCATTGGTAAGGGCTGGTTGAATTTCCATCTCATGCCTGGCCTGGAGCTTGGGCTGCAGCAAGTCAGTGGGAGTGGACTCAGCTTCTCCCACAGAATTTGTCCTCACATAAGTTACTATATGACTAAAAACTTGTGAAACAACAGTATCGAAACAAAGGCAACATTTTGAAATGCTTAATGAGGGGTCAGAGTGGGAGGAGATGAGAACATGGATTCCAGTGGAAAGGAATTTGGAAATGCATTAAGAGGAAAAAAAGAGAATGCATTTGTGTGAACGTTATCAGCAGTTTTAAAAATGAACAGGCAAGTGCCACATACTGAGAATATGAATCTGGAATTGACCCTTTAATTTCACTTACTCATAAGTGAGGGCTGTGCCCCTGAGGGAAAACTGACATCCTCTGCCTAATGCCATCTGCAGGAACTGACTTGGAGTCCCTAGCCCTGCTGCTGCTGTGCACATTTTATTACAGCAGTGTGTTAAGGTGCCAAGCAGGGGCAAGGTGTCCTTGTTTACATTACAGCCCTCCAGTGCATAGCCCAGACAACCATTGCTCTTCCTGTAATAGCCAGCACACTGACAAGTGTGCAGGCAGCCGCATACATAGGAGATGTCAAAATCCTCAATATCGACAAGTAACGTAAACTGAAGCGACAGGAATTGGCTGTTTAATGAACCTTTTCACAAAGCTTTCGTTTGTTCCCAGTGTGCTGGAGCGTACATCTTTCTGTGTCCCCTCTTCACCCGTTGCTAAATACTGAATGAGTGCTTCTGTGTGTGTGCGTGCATCACTTTTTCAAGCAAACAGTCCTGCAGATAAATAAGTGCCCTCGTTTTCATGTGATAGTCATCTGAGACTTTTCCGTTACATGAGGCTCTTAACAAAAGATTGTAATTCCACCGGCTTTGCTCAGGAAGATACCACCGTCTGCCATGGTTGCAGCAGCCTGTTGGGAGGGGAGGGCTGGGCACCCCTCTGCCACTTTGTCCCCCAGGTCCCAGGGCAGTGAGTGCTGCACCCAGAGGAAGAACTCGCTGCAGCCTTGCACGAGCTGTCCCGCTCTTCCCTCGCGCTGCCGCCCCTTCTCCTTTGGTACAGCCTTCGTTTCCTCCACCGTGCTGTATGGTAATCAAGTGACATCAGCCCGCACCCGGGCGGCTGCTGATTATATTACAAACCAGCAGAAAGGCCTGAGGTGTGCGCGGCTCCTGGGAGCGCTGGCAAGGGCGGCAGCGCGTGGCTCCATGCTGCTTTTACTTTGGGCTGATTCGCAGGCTTACTTTTTTTATCTGATTTTTGCCAGAGCCAGGCAAGCATTTGAAACCAGATTCGAGCACTTGAGCGCTGCCTGTAGTGGAGCGGGGAAAAAAAACCCTCGTGGTACTTTAAGTTTGAATCCATTACAGACAACTTGCCGCCAACCCACACTGCTGGATTTTGAACCGAAGCTGTTATTTACTTAGGGCTCAGTGAGAGCATTTTCTCTGGGGACTGAAGCCAAACTACTGAGGAAGCTGGGATTTACTTGGATTTATGGTAGAGAAACCTGTAGCTCCTTTATGCTGCAGTTCATCATATCTCTGCGTTACCTGTAAATGGAATTACAAAAATCAACCAGTATGCCTGGGCCGTTGTCCCCAGGATATGCAGCTCAGGTGCCGTATAACTATAACCAGTTAGAGGGAAGATTCAAGCAGTTACAAGGTGAGTCTGTACTAGTTTATTTTGTAGGTGTTGCTATGATATGATCCCTGTAAGCACGTTAGTCTGGGCTTGTTCTCATTGCATCAAGGTGTTAATGAGAGACGCCAAAAGTGGTGCTACAGGAAAAAGTTCCGTGCTCTTATTTTAAGAGATACCATGTGGCTTTTATCTTTCTGAAGCTGTCCTCATCCTTACAGGGTGTTAAGATCCATGTTCAACCTCTGAGCCACTCAGCATTATAGATCAGGACTGACTCTTGAGTCCCTTAAAACAATAAGGGGACAGTGAGGAAGTAGTCTTTCTTTTTATTTTATCCTTAAATAAAACACAGTCATAAACTCTGGAAATTAATCATAAAATCCTAGCTTTCCTGGGGTGCAGTTTGCAGTGTGTGAGCCCTTGCTGACTCTCCTGTAGCAACGGGTGGCTTAACTTCTTTAAATGAAGGACAGTTGCATAATTTCCAAACGAATTGGTTTGCTCATTTCACAGAAGAGTTTCGAGAAAGGATTAGTGTATTTTAACATTCCTAATTTCCTTGATTTTTGTATTGCTCTACTTTCAGGCAGGAAGAATGTCCTTTTAATTTATTAAATTCTCTGCCTGTATGAGCAAACAGATGTTTCTGCTGGGGAATGGTGGTGTGTTCTCTAAAGGGTAGGGTAGGCCTCTCGCCTGTGCTGGAAATCCTGATTATTAGCAGGGCAGCAGAGGAGGAATGTGCCCATCACCTCTCTGTCTCAGACAGTGTACAAGAAGCTCTGCTATTTCTCTAAGGTATGTCACAGGAATGAATGAACTCTAGAATTGCAGTTTCAAAATAAAAAAGAATTAACCAAAACCAAACCTTCTCTGTACTGTGTGACTCCATAAATAATCCCAGACCAGCTGGAGTACAGTGAAGTTCAGCCCTTATGTGCATGTTTCTTATTTTACTCTGGTCTGTGCCACAAGTGTGGTCCTGTGGTTCCTGTTAGAGAGGGAGGAAGAGCCTGGTTAGGGCAAAGAATGTTCCCATTTGTTGGCTTAAGGAGGAGGGGAATCCTTCATTCATAGTACTTTGTTTACCTTGTAAATGGACTTACAGTAATGGCTGCATGCTGGATGTAATAAGATTAAATGATAGCATCTTAATAAACACTGGCAACATAGACATTCCTTGGGCAAGGCATGGAAAATCCAGGCTCCCAGTTTGCACATGAGGGAATGTGTTAGAGGCTTTGTCTTGGACATCTGTCAGATCTTAGACTGCGGTACTTGCTTTAAAAAGAGTGAGGTAAGTTTGTGGCATGGGGTAGAAAATCCTCTCTCTTTCTTTGCTGGTGAAGTTAGCAGTCTAAAGAAGGCAGATTTTATCATTTTCAGGGTCACTGCTTCAGGAATCCATTATCTGAGTGTATACATCACATTGAAAGAGGAAAGCAGACCACAGTGTTGAAAGCACAGAAAGTGAGTTTTCCTTTCAGTGGAATGCAGGGTGTTGACTTACTAAAAAAACAAAACAAAAACAACAACAAAAAAAACCTAACAAAAATCAAAACAAACAAACACTCAAAAAACCGAACAACAACAAAAATTGCAGTGTCCTCCTTAAATGTACCACCATTTCCTCTAACGGAAGAGATAAAATGCAGTGAATTCTCCTGCAGTTGCCAGGAGAGACTTTGCAGTCTCAAGGAATTACCATCCCAGAGATGTTTACTCACCTTGCAGAGATGGTAGATGGGCTTGAAAAATAGTGCTGCCAATGATCTTGTTCAGGGTGGAGTTTAGGTACAGGAAATGTTTTAAATTATGCACTAGATACTCCCATGAAATGCTAAATAACATGTAAAATATTGGGTGTTGTAAAGGGAGTGGCTTAACTCTGCTGACACAGATGGTGTCTTCCTTCCGTTAATGGCTCTTTGTTTGAAGAAGATCTAAAAAGCCACCAACTTGTAGTTGTAAAATGTGGAGGTGATTCTTGCTGTTGTGCTAGAAGGCTCTGGTGAAAATACCATGTGCTCTGTGGCACTGGGAATTGCTCAGTGCATCCATCCAGAGTCAGACCCAGCAAGGATGAGCAGAATATATGTAATATTTTTGGGTTCCATATTTATCACCAGTTTTACCTTTATCACAGTGGAGGTGTACAAACAAGAGCAGATACATTTCAAACCTTCTTCAGCATCTGATAAAAAGTACCTTTTGAAACTTACCTGCTTTTATATTTTTGTGTTTTCCTCTATTATAACTGAATTTCCACCCCCCCTTGCTTCTGGTTGGACAGTTCTCTAGAGCAGCACCAGTATTGGCATCACACAGGGTTACCATAGCTTCTGCTCATGTTCTTCCCGTGCTGGATTTGCTCCTGATTTTTCACTGTTCCTGGAGTTTTCCTGTGTATCCACACCTTTGCACTAGGTTATAGCAAGCTACTGTTCAGATCTAGCAAGGGTTGGGAGTTTTCCTGAAAAAAGGCACTAAGGGAGTATATTGTTTTGACTGAAATAACACAGAGAAGTATTCAGGCCTTGTGAAAAGCAAAGTGTGAATCAGCAGTGATAAAAAGGATCTCTGATCTCTTCCCTAAGACAGATAATATGTTTGATTTAGCACTGGCAGCCTCACATGAGAAGCAAAGAGGAGCCAAACTAGTTCTGCCACAGAAATGCTAGGGACAAAGCAGATTCAGATCAAAAGTAATCACCTAGGCACTCCTACATTCCGCCTCTTTTAAATGCCTTGAAGTGATGATTGTAAGGAAACTGTTCTTCAACTTGGTTAGGACTACGGAGCATTCAAAGCAGATTTTCAAGCCCTGTCCCACCGGGGTGTGAAGCTAGTGTAAGTTGTGGGACTACACCAAAGGGACCAGACTAACTTCTTCTGCACCTAGGAAGGGTCATCTTGCAAGAGATCCCAGCTCCTGTTTGCCTCCATGGGCCAGAGTGAAGCAGGATATGGCAGTAGGCACTCTAGGCTGCCTTTGTGTTAAAAGAAACGCTTAAGTCTTGTGCATAATAATTGAGAAGCTCAGCATACTCGGTCCTTGTGCTCTGAGAATGTCAGCCCAGGTGTGGGGAGGAAAAATGCTTTAGCAACTTCTGTTTCCTTTATTACATTTCACCAAGTTTTTATTATGGTTAGTTCACCCAGTCCTGGAATGGTAAGGGAGAGATGGTTTCAGTGCTTTCTATCATCTTAAACCTAGGTGTGGAGTTCTGATTCTCATAGCCACTTGTGCAGTAGGAAAGGATCATGCTGCAGACTGGAGTCGCTCTCTTCAAATAAAGACAGGACCCCAAAACTCATTTGTGGAAAATGCATTGCTATGTAGCTTGTGCAGGATATATCAGTGGAGAAAATAGGTTCTGCTCAGTCAAGGAATTAAATGAAAAGCAAACCAGTTACCTTATAAACCAAGGCTGTCACCTGTGCTATGTGAACATGGCAGGATCATGTGGATTGGCACAGTGCCGTGGTTGGAGTTGGCAGGAAGAGGTTAATGCAAGTCGGGAATTTGGAAGGAGATCCCTGCAGCTGTATTGCCTTCGGGAGGGAATGTCTTGATGTGCCACAGGGAAGCAGCTATCATCACTGCTCACCGGCTCCTGTCCATCTGCTTAACAGGACTGCCTGGGATTATTAACAGCTCTGGCATTTAGTAGCTTGGTGACTTTATCAGCTCCCGCGGTGTAATTGGAAAGTTGAATCTCAGCTCTAAGCCTGTGTCCTAGGTGTGAAATTTCCCCTGGTAGTTACAAATATGAAATCCTGGGGGATGGGGCTGAGCTAGATCTGTGCTTCTGATAAATCCCCAGGGGACTGCAAAGGAGCTTGGTGATGTGCCCTGCTCTGTGGGACATTGTGATGTTGTTTAATTTTTTGATGCTGCGTTTCAGATTGGCCATTTGTAGTGAGAGCCTGATGTGTTTTGATGACCAGGTTGCCTGGGTCGAAGTGCCTTTATTTTATTACTACTTTTGAACTATGCTAGAAATAATATTGTTTGAAAAACTTGCCACCTGATGCAGTGACCACTGGAATAAGTCTGTAGGAAAGGTGAGCTGTCTTTCCTTTCAGAGGTGTTTAATCTGGCTTTAGATCCGTTCTAAATTTCATGGGGATGAAAAACTGACTGTGGCTTCACAGCACCACCTGCACCAGAAAACAAAGTGCAATTGTATGAGTATCTTGAGTGTCTGGGGCAAAAACCTTGCTCTGATAGAAGCACCCTTTAGGCAGGGAAGCTCCTTGGCTGCATAATTCTTTGATCTGCAGTACCTAAGGAGTTTTGGTCTGAGTTCCAGACTGGCATAAAAAGAGACACAGTTTCTATTTTGAAGTGGTCAATGATAATAGGCCCTCATAATGTAGGGATCTGTATGCATAGACTGGTTCCCATCCAGGCTGCAAAACAGCAGGAAAATTTTTCTGTTGGTATTTCTATTTCTGTTCTGAAGCAGGGCTTCCCCACAGTTCTTCCTGCAAGGAAACACTATCCCCAAATCCCTTCCTATGCCCGAGGATGAACAGGGAGCTCTGGTGCAAACTCACTGTTTTGCAGGAGTTGCTGAAGTGTTGTCCTGTGCTAGGGCAGCGAGATCACCTGCTACACCCAGGATCCTCTGAAGTTATGTGGGTGCCCTTTGAAAAGACGGTTTACCCAGCAAGATTTACCTTTTAAAGGATTTCAGTCTCTTGCAAGCAGTGACCTGCATAGCTTTAGGCAGTGATTACTGAACTGAAGGACATCCTACTTTGTCTACCAAATTGGTCACTGGCATTTCTTGTCATGGTAATTTCTGCTAAGAGGGGAAATGCAGGAAGGCTGAATTTCATTCCAGATGAAATGTGTCTGGTTTACGTGGGGTTTTTTAAATTTTTTTTTCACCCTCAAACCCATTAAAGTTCAAATATATTCGGATTCCTGTGGCAAGCTTTGTTTGATTTTCTGTTGTCTGCAACTGTTCCAAAGCCTGTATGTGTCACAGTGTATCTCAGTCTTCTGTTTTTGGTGAACACATGAGCACAAGCTACAAGCTCTGTCAGATTTGCAAACAGTTTTTAAGTGATCTCAAATATAGTGTTTTGAACTTGTGTTTGTGATAGCTGGGCCCTTATTCTTCCCACTGTAAAGATTCCTGCAAATATATCTGAATCCTACATTGAATTTTAGATGATTTTAACCATCTGGTAGCTGAATATTGGTGAAAGTCTTCTCTGTCTAGAACTATTTCAAATGTGTAGGTTGTAAAAGTGATCTTGCCAACTAATTGAGCATATATTTTAAGGATTTAACATGGAAGAGATGACTGGGTAAGTGTTGTAACTAACATGTCCAGGTTCTTCATTAAAAGGGATATTGGTAGCACATCACTTGCTAGGACTCATATTTGTCTGCTCATAAAACCAAGTGGTGGCATTTCAACTCTTTGCATATCCCCTTATAACAGAATTGATGCAGAGAATCGCAGTGAGACAAAGCTGCTTAGAGCTGCCTTACCACTTCTGCCCTTTCCAGAAGTAAAAGCCTGCGGTTACACTGTAGAAATTCTGGAATGACACACAGGTGCCGTTACTTATTCCCAGTCTTCGATACTGCAGCAGGGCACAGGGAATCTTGTGTTTCATGCCCTTGTTTTGGACAGGGTCTGATGACGTGAGTACAGTCAGAAGTGAATGCTGTGTTTCAGTGGCTGTCTGTATTGTCTGTTAATTTTATTACGTGTAAGCTATCTAACCTTGCCTCTGTGCTTTAAAATTTTTGCCTAGGTGATGCATAGCAATCCCATGGAAGAAGGTTTTGCAGAAGGTTCTGGAATAGTTTTAGTGAAGGATAAACTTCAAAAACACCCATGAACATAGAAAAAGTCATTCAAACCTTTTCTTCCCATTCTCTCCCAATAATCCCATAGCTGCTGAGGACAATATTTTGTCCCAGATTCCTGCTTTTTCTTTTAAAAAGCTCTGAAATGTCTTTTATGTCTTCAAAACTTCCATAAATTTACCTTTTCTGGTTATGGGTTTGGGTACTTGCGAAGATACAGAAGACCGGTTAAAAGAACCTGGGGTAAGGTATTTCTGCTAAGATGGTCAGTGTTGATACAGTTGGAAAAGTAAACATTTAAATTGGATTTGGCTCCTCACTGAAATAACTGTGAAAATTTACAAGCCGGAGCTGTTGCCTTAGTTTTAGTTGGGTTTATTTATTTATTTATTTATTTGGTAGTCTGTTCTCTTCAGTTTCTATTTAGATTATGTTTGTAGTATTTGTTTTTTCAACTTTGTGTATAAGAAACTTAATTTTAAAACAAACAGAAATCTCCAGGCTCTGGAGCATAATTTTGTTTAAAAAAGGGCAATTCTGGGGCACTCTTTGTGGCTCTGAAATTGTGAAGCAAACCAAGCTTGTAAGCAGATATTTTCACGTGGGACAGTAAGGTATTTTGAAAACCCTGAGGGTGTTCTGTTGCCAGAGTTAGAACAGTAAAATGATTTGTGTGATGTTCTTAACTGGTTTAAATCCCCGTAGCTCTGCAAATCTGGAAATGCAGCCGTCTGTCCTAGTGCAGGAACTGGCCCTTTTGTGTTCCTACATCAGATGTCTCAAACCCACGAAACACAGGGATGGTCTGGGACATGGAGCATGTAACCACGTAGGAGTACAGGCTCCTATTCCAAATACTCTCCCTATCTGAAAGGTCTATTCAAATTGATTGTGGGTTTTACCATTAACTTCTGAGGAGAGTGGAGCAATAAAAAAGAAGACTATGGACAGAGATCAAAGTGGTGATAAAAAGCCAGAACAATGGTAAGCTTTCATTCTGGAGTTCTTTCTCAGATCTGTTCTGTGATTTCCTCCTTTTCTTTTGTTGTTTCTTTAATTGTTCTGTTTTCTGTTTGGATATTCAAGTGGATGAAATCCTACCTAAGCTAGGTAAGAAATGGTGAAGAAAATGAAATTACAGATTTGCAGTGTGATTCACAAAATCCCTATCCTACTATTCCCTGTACTAAACTTACTCTTCTGTGCTTTCCCAGCACAGGATGTGCAGGGGTTTCATAGGTGCACCCCTTGTACTTGGGGCCTGAGTTTCATGTAAGAATTAACTGAAAGGTTTTTTGATTACTGACAGCTCTAAAGGTCTTTTTGTTCCTATTTAAGTTGAATTGAGAGGTATTAAGTATCAGCTATTAAGTAGCAGGTTATGACAATGACATATTTTTTTCTCTACGTGAAAATGAATTGTACTCCTTGAATAGACACATTTGGGAAAAACTGTTAAAGCCAAATACTGGGAATTAGTCTATGTCAATTTTTAAAGCTGTGATGAAGGAGATAGAATAAAATAAATAAGGTAGCTTAGAATCTGTTTTGTTCTTCCCACAAAATACCAAATCTGGAATTTCCTGTGGAAATTTGTATCTGGGACTGGCAGGTAATGTTCCTTTTCCCAGTGTTGTCCAAATGCAGTGATGTAGTAACTCCAAAGATGAAAATTGTTTAATAAGTATTAGCAAAACAACTCCCCTCCCAACTCAGAATTAGCCCTTTCAAAGTAAAGGGTCATTTGTGCAGAGAGTAAGAAACTCATGGATTACTCTGAATTCCAGCAGTTCTGAAATTTAGTAGAAGAATCAGGTGATGGCCTGGCATGCAGAAGCAGAGGCTAACATCTGCTCCCCACCCAGTGGGAGCAGGAGTGCTTTGGGAAGGACCCAAAATTCAGGTTTGAACATACTGAACGTTACCAAAAGTATTTCTGGCCCTACTGTCCTCTGTGGTAGCCTGCATGCAATTAAGGGGGGCACGTGAACCTAAATTTGCTTGCTGCTCCCAAAGCCACATCTAGCTGAATCCGTGCATTTCTTTCAGAGGAGGAAGCACAAGAGGGATGGTGACCACTCATGCTTGTGACTTTGATGTGGAGTCTAAGGTCATGATGGCCGGGAGAGCCCACATTAACACAAAAGACCTTGTACACTTGCTGCTGGAACGAGGGTATCCCAGACTGAGAGCCTCCTTTGTTGAAAGAGAGCTACTGTAGCCAAACTAATATTAACCAGTCTCGTAGCAGTGCTGAATGCCCCACTGTTTCACTTAGAAAGAAGCTTAAAGAAAAAGGCCCTTCAGTTTTGGAGAACAGTACAGTCAAGCAGACACGCAGGCAGTCACTGTGGCATAGTCTAGGGGCCATGTTCATGGCTTTTTAGAGGTCTTGTGAAAGATCTGGCATTACCAAATGAGCTTTTCATGAGATGACTGGAAATACTGATAATTCCATGTTCACTCAAGTTCGGTTTGTTAATGAGCTGAAACTCTTGAAAGCACAAGCCCAGTTTACACATACACGTCAAACTTAGACTGACCAGGGTCAGTTCTCTGTTTGACTGGTAATGGGTAGAACACACAATCCTGCACTGGTTTTAGTAAAACTTTATTAAGGTTTTTGGGGTGGGGCAGGAGGTCATTAATGTGATTTCTCATTTGCAGGTTTTGAATGCTTCCTATGTCAGCAAACAGGAAAAAGTATCATCCCAAGTGCCATTGCGCAGGAACCGTATTTGTTGTCCCTTGCAGAGACTGGAAACAGCTCTGTCTTTGGTATTGGCAAAATGGGCAGGCATATGTTTCTGAGGATTGGCTTGAGCGTTGGTTTCTTTTAAGTTTTCTTGTCTGTTTCAGTTCCATTGGAACTGAGTTTTCAGGTAGAATAGACAGATAATTATATGCCAAAGAGACAGTGAGGAAAGCATAGTGGCAAGGTACAAAATATTATCTGCATTACACAGCACTCTTAATCACAAGCAAGGGGTGGCTTTATGCCTGCAAAGATTAAACAAAACAGTGCATTGTTACAGAGATTTAAGCATTTATTGGAGCAAAATAAATGGTGGTTGTCCAGATTTTTCATGGGAGAAAAACAACCCAGTTTAGTAAAGATACCTAAATGTAACGTAATGGCTTGGCAGCTCTTCAGAAAATGAGCCAATGTGCAGAGCCCACTGCTCAGATAGTCTGAATCAAGGCAGCCCCATTAAAGGCAAGAAAACTTCCCAACAGTACAGTGCCAAGGGACTCGCTTGTGAGATTTTGTGTCAAATCCAGGCCTGCTTCTTCATTATTCTCAAATAAGGACTCCTCTTTGGTTTCAGCTTCACACTGATACTGCATGTTGAGTTCAGTCTTCCACTTTCAACAACAACAACAACAACAAGGTCCTATTCTTAGTGCTTATTTTTGTCCAGGTGGTATTTCCAGTTTTTTGAAAACATGAATTAGTTCCAGGAAAAAAAGAAAGTGAAAACATGGCTGTGTCTTCTGTAGTCAACTAACAGTGGGTTGCTTTGGGTAATAGTTATTTCTGCATGTAGTTTAATATCTTTCCACAGTTATTTCCAGGGAAACTAGACTTAATCTGGTAATGTAGTGGCCATTTTTTTCAGGGTGTGTTTCTTTTTTCAGCTTTTTCCAGATTCTGTGTCAATATGAGAGAGATTGCTCTGAAATTGCGGATGTGACTGTACTTCAGTTGCAATTTAATGAGTAATAGCCATTATGGAATAGCAGTTAAGTAAGTTGGGGAGGTGTCTAGAAACATCAGATGTTGGTTGTGTTCTGAACTTGCGACCTTTCTGTTATTGTCATGCATGGGGAGTTCGATAATTTGGGTTAACCCTACCTTTAAATGCTGTTTTAATAAAAACATTCCCTTGAGATGGCAGCGTGTACACCTGCAGGGCACGTGGGTGCACCCAGTGTCACTCTCTGTGGCAGGGGGGCTGTGCTGTGACCTTGCGTGCTGGGGCTGATGAAAACCTCAGGGTACGTGGTGGTCCTTTGATTAAGTGGATCAAGTTTAATTGCATCAAGGCTCTCATCTTAAGCCCAAAGGAGAAGGAAAGAGTATTGGGAACAAAACTATGTCTGTGGGAACTGTATTTACTTTCTTAGAGGTGAATTGTACCCCATTGCCTTCTGTGTCTTCAGGCTTGCTTCACCCCCTGTGGGGCGAGTTACATTCCATCCTCATGGCCTCACCTGCTAACAGGAAGATGTGTTTCACTTCTAGCTCAAGGATGTCGCCTGAGACAATTGGCAATGCCCATAGACAATTTCCTGACTGTTCCCTAGGTGTTGTCCTGGCCGCTGTCACTGCTACAGGTGCCCTGATAATCTGTCAGCCTCTAATAGTACAGCCATTGCATTACCAGATGAAGTCTAGTTTCCCTGGAAATAACTGTGGAAAGATACTAAACTAGATGCAAAAATAACTATTACCCCAAGTAACCATTGTTAGCTGACTACAGAAGACACAGCCATGTTTTCACTTTCTTTTTTTTTCCTGGAGTATGCGCTGGTTGCATCTAGACTTGATTGTTCATAGCTGTTGCTCGAGTCTTTATGGGAAGAGTTCACAGACTGAGACATGGAAATTATGACACATTTTTCTCATAAATCTTCTGCTACTCACATACTATTAAATACTTCTCTCTCCCCCAGAATAATTCTGCCTGGTAGGTTATGTTATAAAATCCCCATGATATAAATCCTTATTTACTGGAACATTTGCTTGTAACAGGTCAGTTGCACTTACACTTGCCAGCATTAACGTGCTGGTGGTGCTCTGTGCCTCTTGAAAGATGATTATATATCCCCTGTACCTGGGGTCAGTTGCGTTCCAGACAATTCCTTGCTGCAGGTACTTCTTTTCTAAATAAAAGGAGTTGTAGGTTGTCCTGCAGAACAGGTAACACTGAAGGACACCTAATATATAAAAACTTTAATCGAGCAACATCCTCCACAGGGAAAGAACATGGTCCTGCCCTGGCTCTGCTCGCTTTGGACTGGCACCAGCACTAGCTGTAGCAACACAGAATAATACGGCAGCTTGGAGGGGAATTTTTCCCTCTGCTTGTCTTGCATGACTAAAATGACTGGGCAGGTTGGTGCAATGTCCACAGTACCTGGTGCAGTACAGTGCTGTCCTTTTACCTCTCTTCCAGTCTCTGTGAGTGTGGCTGATCTCAACCAGTTCCTAGCAGAATTTTCAAGTGTACGTTTGTGAACTAATGCTAGGACACCTTTTGTTTTCTGTGCTACCTAAGTCAGCTCTCCCTTCTGGTTTAGCTCCTGTTGCCAAGTTTAAAAGCATTTCCATGGCACCAGCTGCATGGCCTTTGTATTCAGAAGTGTATTTGTGGAGCTTTTTCTTATGCATAAACATCTTGTATATTTGAGAGGCTGAAATGTGCCCATAAGTTTGGAGACCTGAAAATCAGTGAGTAGTTGTATCTCAGGCTTCAGGAACACCCAGATGAGGCACACATGATCTGTGTAAGATCATAAGTGCATTTTCATGCCTGTGCACATGTGTATCTGTGTGATTTGGCTGTGAAGGTGTGTAAGAGGGATATAAGCGCACAAACAATCTTAGGTCAAAGAGCCTGTTTGCATATGCCAGGCAAACCTGCAGTAGTTCTGTGCTTAATATTAGTTTTTAATGGTGTTAATACCACATCAGCACAGACAGGTGCGATCATTAATCAGTCACTTAGCTTTCAGAAGTTCTTGTGCTCTGTGTCCTTTATTGATTGCCAGATTTCATAATCTTGGGTTGTTTGTTTGGGGTGTTTTGTGTTGTGTGGGTTTTGGTGGGTTTTTTTTTTTGTTTGTTTGTTTTGTTTTGTTTTGTTTTTTTTAAATACCAACAACCCTAGTTAACATTTTGAGGGAGGGGAAGGCTCAGAATACAGAGCCCACATGCAATGTGATTTAAGGAGGCATCGGTGAAATTACTTTGATCAGGAGTGCTTGGATGCTTCTTGTACTGATCGTGCTGAAGTGATGATGTTCGGCACTTAATTTTCTCAGCCTACTAAAACTGAAAGAAGAAAGTGAAGGTAAATTATTGGGAGCTCTCATGGATGCATGGGAGGTGCATGGCTGCACCTTTGTACCCAGGTAGAGCTTTTTGGTTTGTGCAGTCAATGCATTGCACAATCAGTACAACTCACAAGTCCATTTTTAAGACTAGGAAAAAGGAAGTGTTGTTTCTGGATGAAGATACGCATTTAAGGTGTTAAAAGTATAGTTTTACCCGGCTAATTCCTTCAGTTTTATGTCTCCTTTTAAATCTCAGGGAGATCTTTGAGAGTTTCAAACAAAGGGGTGTTTTTTTGGTGCTGCTTTGAAAGTTACTACATGGGCAGGAAATACTGTGCTGGAATGGTACCTCTTTCCACAGTCTTGCATAACTCCAGAGGCTAAAATGATTTTGCTTAAACATGCCGCACTGTCCCACAAAAGCAGATTACTAAATGACTTTTGGATTGGAATCAAATAGACCAGCAGGGAAATGTTGAGGTGAGGAATCAGAATGTATGTGGAACTTCTTTGTACCTCAGAAGTCCCAAGAGAGCAGGTATGACATGGAAGGAAAGACTTATAGTTATTATTTTTAGTTACCACATGGATTTCTTAAAAGAAGAACTTTAATTTGCAAACTAACTGATTATAATGTGTGTGTAAATTTACACTGTGATTCAGTTTTCTGGAGCTTTTCTTAGGCAAGATGTCAGGTGAAAGCATCAATTCTGCCTGTCTCAAAAGACAACTCCAGGACTTCAGCTGGAGTTCTGCATGATGTATTTGCAGATTAGAGCCAGACAAGATTAGGGATTTCTCCTCTAATGCTTCTTATTAGCAATTTGTTTCAAATCTCATTAAAATTTGTTCACTTTTAAAACTCCCTTCTTAGAAACATCTGCATGTTATAAATACCATGGTTCCTTCAGTTAGACAAGTGATTTTTTTTTTTTTTTTTTATTTTAATCTAAAATCTTTTTTATTGCTGTTACTAATTTGGCTTTCACTTTTGGGCTTTAGCTCTGATCTCAGCCGGTCTTACCTGTGGTGTTCCTGCTTTTATTCAGCAACCTGTCAATACAGCATAGTGTGCTTGACTCTGCAATACAGCATGCAGTTAACAATAGTAAATTATTGTGTGAACCATGGAAACCAGATGAACTAAACATGTTCAGCAAGGCTATGAAGTCAACTATTACTTATCCTTGATCAGCACAGTGGTTGTTTAAATACATGTTCTTCCATTTAAAATATTTCTGTGATAACGAAAATCATAATTTAACAGCAATTAATTATAATGATAACGTCTCTTAGCACTGAGATTTAATATTTTGAAAGGATTAAGTACATTCATCATGGATTTATTTATTTTCTAGTCATGCTTTTCTGTCATTAAAGTGAAATTAGATTTAAACATGAAACCAACAAAGGTTTGGCACTTCTTTCATCTATCCTCTCTGATTGCAGCAAGTTTTAAAAGAAGCACGGTCAAAACATACCACGGCTTTGACTGTGTAATGTTTCAACATTTGCCTCAGATGAAAGAAAACATCCCACAGCTCTCTGTGATCCCTCCATGGGATTCTATAGGAATACCGGCAGTTCAGTCTCTGGCCTATTCTTGTTTAAGCTTGCTAAATTCATGGTATCACAGAACACTTCAGGTTGGAAGAGGAGTTTATTTGGTCCAGCACACCTACTCAAAGCAGGGTGAACTTCAGTGTTACATTAGGTTGCATAAGGATTTGTCCTGTTGAATATCTCTAAGAATGGACATCCCACAGCCTGTTGGGGATCCAGTTTCTGAACACCCTTATGGTGACAGCTTTCTTCTTGCTATCCTGTCAGAATTTCCCTTTCTTGGCTATGTCCGTTCTTACCCCACCAGCAAGTCTCCTTCCTCCAGAGTGGTGTGGGCTGCTGTGAGCTGTTGTCCCCACTCAGTGCTTGGGTTTACTCTGTAAAAGATGGGTTTCAGCATCCATTTCTCTGTCTTCACAGTGAATGCTGAGTCCTGATGCCCATCCCTCGCTGCCTCATCTCTGCTTAACAGTTACAATTTCATATTTCCAAATACTTAGATAGAGAGCATCCCAGCCTAGTAACATAGTTGGATTGTAGGAAAAGCATATTGCTTGTAGTCTTGGGGGAGAACTGTTGCATTACCTGTAGTTGCAGAGAAGAGGGAGGAGTGCTGAAAAAAACCCCACAAAACTAAAACAAAACACAAAAAAACCCAACCCTAAACTCCTCCTTCCTACCAGTGCTTTTCCTCCTATAGACAAGTGGCAGTTCTCTGTAAAACATCCACTCTGTTTGGTTTGCTGAACACGGGAAGAAATATGATGGACTTGTGTAATGAAGTAACTGGACTGTTCTCTGCTTTGCTCTCACCCTTGCTAGCACTGCTAATCAGGCAGTGGTTTGGGGCAGGTATGGAAAACAGCAGCACTGCCTCCTGCCTGACCCCTCCAAAAAAGTGACACTTCCCTGCATTATGCTCATGATGGTTTTTTAAAGGAAGCTCCAAAGACCCCTCAAGATCATGTGCACTTGAAATAGTACAGTGACCTCAGGTTTTCATTGTTCTTCTGTGAGAATTTCAGAGTCAGTGTCCTGGGACAGGCCAATGATTTTTCCATGCTCCTTTTCGTTAAGTGATTTGTCTCTTACGCAAAAGGAAAAATAGCAAAACATGTAAACCACTGACATCAAATTAGCCATAAGGCATTTGTCCCTTTATGTTAAATGCTGACAGCACTGAGGTATTTTTCATGCCGTTTCTAAAAGGAGGTCCATTTGAACTCTATACTACATATTTAGTCCAGAAAGTTATTCCTTTATTCAGGTGTACTTTTGCTATTTTGCTGCAAAACCTGTTTTGTAGCATCTTTCTCCACATACATGTTGGAGCTCAAGCCTTGAACATCTTTCTTGTAATGTCCTTGGATAATGTGAGTGGCTATATTTGAAACCAGGGCAGATGATGGTGTTTAAAGCTGAAGATGGGTGTGTTTCCAGGAGCAGCACCTAGAAGTGTTAAACCATTTTAATCATCCACTAGTGGTTGCATTTCTGTGGCTGCTTTGCATTTCATCCAGAAAAACAAGAAGTCAGATGGTATCCTTGAGTACAGGGAAAAATAGGTTCATGTTTATGAAATGGGCTGTGGGATGGAGTGTTGAGCTGGGCATGATGTGGGAGATATTTGCACAATTTTGCATTCCAGTTTTCCTGAAGTTAAACAAGCACTTCACAGAGCTTGCACCAACATAGAAAGAGCTGAGCACATACTCTCTCTAAATCTGCTTAAGTATGTCGTCTTCATCTTCTGAATTTAAGAAAGAATAAAATAGAGTTCTTTCACCAGTTTTAACTTTTATGTTTCATTTATTTGTTGTGGGAGACTTTACAGAAACTTTTTGCAGATGAGTGTAATCATTCCTTTACACAAATCGGAAGCTGGCTTTCAGGAGGTTTATTTTGGTATTGCTGACACCAAAATGCCATAAACTCTGTGTAAAAATAGAGACAATGAAAGGACCTGCCCTTACACAGCCTGTAATGCTTGGCTGGCTAACAGACATTGTTCTGTGCATCATTTTATTGTGTGAGTGAGGTTTAGTGACATCAAAAGGAGAAAGAAGCAGAATTGCTGCATTATGTAGCTTTCTCCTTTTTCTTTTCAGAGCATTTTCAGCAGTGAAAGTAGTCACATGCTGTAATGTTTAGTAGAGAAAGGGAGATACATTATAGGATTTAGAAGCTGGTTGGTGCTTCCTTGGAAAAGAGAATGGATGGGTGAACACAACCCTGACTTCTGAACAATAGTCTCCATGCAGCAGAGTTGGGAAGGCAGTGCAAGGAAAACCACTAGCTAAACACAGCATGAATAAAATCACCTTGTTGCTTTGTCATCTTTCACATTTGCATTCATGTGCTTGTCTAATTCATGTTTGAGCATGCAAAAGCTTTGGCGGGATCTCACCACTTTTGTTGGGGAAGTCACACCACAAATAACCTTCTGCCATAGAATAACCATAACAGATATACCCTACTTGCATCAAAACCATCAGCTGCAGTCAATCATCCAGTAAAACAGTTTGTAGGTAAAAATGAAAGAGCTGCCTTTTAAAAAAGTTCATCTCTTGTTTCTAAGCATTGGATCCCTGTGTATTGTGTTCTCTGTGTAAGATAATGTGTAAGGTTGACTTCCTACAGGTTTCATTCTGGGCTGTTATTTGCTTCTGCACGTGTGTGTTATGGACTTCTGTCTTCTATATTAAACTATTTTTTTTTTTTTCCATTTTCACCAAATCCCATTTTCAGTCCTAACCTGTTATCTGCAGCTGGAGGAAAGCAGCACTTGTCATTCAGTTTTATTCCCTACTAGTAAAGGGCAGATAAGTCATAGCACACTTGGATGTGTCTAAGGGCTACTGGTAGTCCCCAGCCTTCCTCTGAGCAGGCAGCCCAGTGTTCTTTTCTCCAAGTGCTACTGGTGTGGTGAGCAAAGGGTCCTCACAGATCTGCCAAAGGGTCTGTGTACTGGGCCAGGTATGGTGGAATTCTTTCGTATAAGCCTGTGCTCAAACCTGCCTGAAAGAACAGAGTTTAGACCTGTGTTAGAATTATTTCATGTTTAGTATCAGTCTGCTGTTACTGTAACAAATGACAAAGATTATAGCAGTACAGACATTCATGTTTCCTGATAAAATCTTGTTTGGTTACCACATTCTGGTCCCAGCAGCTGATCTGCTATTCTCTCAGGCATCTTTCTCAATTGAAAAACTTCCAAGCCCGTCTGGAATTTGTGAAACACTGAGTGTTAGTGGCTATTTAACTCCCTAGCCTCCCATCTTTGAGAAGACATAGTGATATCCTGTGCCCTGAAAACCTACAATAATGGGAACATTGTCCTGTGATAGGAAGCTCTGGTTTTGCACAGTTAACACAGGTTATGATATGTGGAATTCTGGGAAGCCATGGATATTGGATATCAGCAAAAGTGGTGTGTGCCTGGAGCAGTACTCAGCTGGTCTCTGAGTCAGGGTGTTTAGCAATGCTTTGTGTAGGATGTGCACTGCCTGTGTTCATTGCTATAGTGAAAAAAGGAATAATTACTTTGAGTGTGGAAATAAAAAAAAAAAAAAAAAGATGTAAGCCTGCAGAAGATAAGAGCTTTTAAAACTAATCCTTAATTTGCCTTGCTTGAGGTATGACAGTGATCCACAAAGATTGATAGAACATGGAGCAAACTGCCCACTGGCTGAGCTCAACAGGAGGATTTTGGTGCCTCTGATGCTGGGCTGTCCCAAGGCAGCAGTCCCAGACACTCGATGCTCCTTTCAGCTTCCCTTTTTTGCACTTAATTTCTCAGTTTCCTTCAGTAGCATTTCAGCTCCTTTGAGAGCACCTGCTTTGCTGTTTAGCTGAACAGGTGCAGAGGCCATTGCCATCCAGGGTCTGGCAGGAGCTGTTGCATGCTGAAAGTCATTTTACCAGTGCTGGGCTGGCAGCAGCATGTGCTAAACACACTTGCATTCAGTTCAAAACAAATTCAAGGTCAGCTTGTGGGAAATGTGGTTTGACCAGTATGGAGGGGAGCAGATCAAGCTGTTATTAGCAAACAGGCGGCCGCACGGGTAACCTTTGCTGTAGTTGTAGTCAATGCTGCTGTTGTGTGAAAGGACTGGGGCTCTTCAGGCTTTCTGGCATGTGGGAGCACGAAAGGGGTCACAGGGGCCTCCATTTCCTTTGGCCAACTCCTGCAGCCGTGGTTTTTCCAGGGCATTTAAGGCAAATTCTCCATTATTCTGGAACAGCCCCATTTACTGAGTTCAGTCTGCGGAGTTGAGGGTGTGACAGGTGGAGGACGGTGAATGTGACCCTCCCTCCTGCTGTCCTGTACTGGGGATTCAGTGACTGATATTCCTGGTTCTGATCTTTCAGAAATTTAACTATATTTTTGTTAGTTTTTCTCATCCAATTAGTAGAGGAAGAAATTGCTCTCCTCAAGCAGTGAAAGGGCTAGATGCCTGCTTGTGATCCTGTCCAGCCCTGGTTTGTGCGAATTTCTGTGTACAAACTCCAGTTTATTTACTAAACTCCTAAACAAAGTCAGTCCTTGATTTATCTCAACCACAGAGATGGGGTTTGCAAGCTGCTGTGTGCTAGTAGTATTGTCATGGGGGTTTCCGCATAAAGGAAATTTCCTTCCCAGTGTTGCTTCAAGATAAGTTGGATTCTCTATTATCAATACTGTTGTTAGAGCAGCTTCCGTTTTCCTGCTGTGCATATTTTGCATGTTGCGCATTTGTCTTTACCCTTGGGAAACAAGTGTTTTTACAAGCTGTAGGACACTTGGACCTCCACCCATATCCTCTAGTTTTAACTAAAACTATGTTTTTGAAAGTATGAAGGACATTTGTCAAAACAATCACATGCGGTTCATAAATAGTGCTTCAGGACCCATCTCTGATGTTTAATTCGTAGTGACATCACTCATGGATGCACCTGGCTCTTCATGTGTAGGTTTTTACACAGCACTGTATGTTAAGAGACACTATATAACTGTGTTCTGTGCTTAGCTGAATTCTCGGTTCTGGAAGTACCACTTTTCCCTAGGTATGTTTATTCCTCTATAACATATAACCAAAATTTATTTGGTTTAATTTTGTGCATGTTTTAACCTGAAACCCCAGAGCAGTAGAATACAGTTTATCAGCTCGAAAGGGTGGGTAAAAGTGTTGCAAAAACCTGCAGTCATTGTGAAACACTGTGTAGAAATAATCAGGAGAGGTTTTAACATGACCAACCCCAGTCACACAGCTTTCAAAATGGGCTTGTTTTGTTTTCCCACGTTGTAGGAGCACACCAGGAGTTAAGCAGTGCAGGGGTAAGAACAGCTGTGCTTTCTTCCTTCTGGTGTTTCCATCTCTAATAGCGTCGGGGGAATTAGAGAGCTGTGCCTTGCCTGTGCCAAGTGCATGATAAAGAGTGGCCTTCCTGGGTGTCCAGCCCATTAGGAGGCTGAAAGAGCTGCTGTGTCTCTCTGGTGGTATTCTCTGAGATTTTCTGGTTGTCCTCAGAAGCTGGCAGTGAGCAGGTGGGGGGGCCTGGCTCTTGCACTGTGCAGCAAGGTTTTCTCATGGGGCTGGAGGCTGTGCCTGGGATCTCACAGGTTTTGGCTGCTCTTGCTATGAGCCAGAGCAGAGACAGGAAGAAATTGAAAAGCCGTTAATGGCTACAGCAATGAAGTTGCTCAGACACATGTGAAGAGCTGACAGTAGGCTCAGCATGTGGAGTTAGCACTGAAACTGTCGCAGCTGTGGTCTCGGTAGAGATTTTCACACTATTTTTATCTGAGTAGGGAGGAGGATGGTACCGCAGAGGATGGGTGGGGATCAGGTGAGAGGAACAAAGATGAGAGTGAGTGCAGGGCGGGTGCAGAGGTGAGGAGCCAGAAAAACCAAGCCAACCTTTCAACCTCTCACTGTAAACAGGAAATCAAGGACCACAGAGAGTGAGAGAGGGGACATGGGAAGGCAGACGGGGAGAGGCAGCACCTGTGCTTGAACTGGACTTGAGAACACTTGTGCAACGGCACCAAGCACCAGCTACCAAAGCACAGAGGGCCACACGGATGTTCTTTTCCCACCCATTACTTTTATTCCAAATTGGGAGCATTGTTGAAAACCTTAACTTTAGACCAAAGATTTTTTTAATGTATGATTTCATGATGATATTTTTATTTTGTTTTCCATAATATTTTCTATTTCCAACTCTATTTTTAGGAACCTGTACATCTGTATTTCTCTTTGGAATGAATGTAACACATGGATCTCTGAATGTTGTGCTTCTATATAGAGACTACAGTCTTGCACGCTCTCTCTCTCTCTCTCTCTATATATATATAGAAACAAACTTACTGAGCTGTTTTGGGGCTTGTTCAAGCTGATGAAGGGACAGGGTAAGATCTGGTGGAATTTTCTTTAAAAAGCACTGGCTATTGCAATGTTTTTCTTTTGAGACTCATTTAAAAAATAAATAATCATAGAATCATAGAATTATTTAGATTGGAAAAAGACCTTGAAGATCATTGAGTTCAACTGTTACCCCAGCACTGCCAGGGCACCACTAAACCATGTCCCTCAGCACCACATCTCCATGGCCTTGAAACCCCTCCAGGGATGGGGACTCCACCACTGCCCTGGGCAGCCCGGGCCAGGCCTTGACAACTCTTTTAGGGAAGAAATTGTTCATCAGGTCCAAACTAAACTTACCCTTGCACAACTTGAGAGCGGTTCCTCTTGTCCTGTCTTTTGTTCCTTGGGAGAAGAGACTGACCCCACCTGGCTCCAGCCTCCTTTCAGAGAGTTGACAAGAGAGAAAAGGTCTCCCCTGAGTGTTCTTTTCTTCAGACTGAACAACCTCAGGTCTTTCAGCCACTCCTCACCAGACTTGTGCTCTAGGCTCTTCTGTTGCTCTTCTGTGGACATGCTCCAGCCCCTCAATGTCGTCTTGGGGTGAGGGACCCAAAACTGGCCCCAGTATTCAAGGGGTGTCACCCCCAGTGCCCAGTAGAGGGGAGACATCCCTCCTCTAGTCCTGCTGGCCACACTAGTGCTGATGCAGGCCAGGATGCTGGTGGCCTTGGCTACCTGGGTACATGCTGGCTCATCTCCAGCCAACAGCTGACCAACTCCCCCATCTCCTTTTTCACCAGGCACTTTCCAGCCACTCTGCCCCAAGCCTGGAGCATTGCAGGGGGTTGTTGTGACCCAAGGGCAGGACCCAACACTTGGCCTTGTTGAAGCTCATGCCATTGGCCCCGGCCCATTGATCCAGCCTGGGCAGGCCCCTCTGTAGAGCTTCTTAACCCTCCAGCAGATTAACACTCCAGCCTAACTGGGTGTCATCTGCAGACTTGCCAAGGGTACCTTCGTCCCCTCATCCAGATCACTGGTAAAGACAGGAAACAGAATATGCCCTGATACTTCAAATAAAAGCATGGATTACTAGAAAAGCAGATATGCAGATATGACATTCCCAAGAACTTGCTATAAATAGTTCATAAAATACATATTTAAGGTTAGTAGACACTATATTTAAATCATTACTTGCACAGACAGCTATTTCCACTAGTCAGATGCATTGGATTTTTACTTCTTTGATCCAAGATTGAATGAGCTATGTTGTTAAGCCACTGGTACGAACTGCAACATGATTAGGAGATGCTGCATCTCCTGACTGCAGAGAGAATATTTATTTTTCTAGTATTGCCTGTCTGCCATAAGGTTTGGGCTTTCTAACCAGCTGTCCCTTCTGTTCACACAGTGGAGCTTGTGCTGCTGCCACCCTGATGTTTGGCAAGGGGGTGAGGTTTGGGCAGCCAGGGGGGCACGTGCTACCGCTTTTGAGAAACTGCGGTTGTCTCCTCTCAGGGCACTGGAAAGCAAGCCACAGTTAGTGCTAATTTCCTGTTTGCTTCCTTTATTGTAGCAATCTTCTGCTTCAGATGGAGGGAGGGCAAACAAGAGTAGCACAAACTGTCAATTCATGGAAAGCACGTTGCTGTTTTATCACAAACCACACCTTTTTCATCTTTCCAAGCCCCTTTTTCTTAATTTCACACCTTATAGGTAGGTAAAAGCTGTTACAAATGAGACTGTTTCACTGCATTAACTTTGGTCATGTCTTACCACATGGGTAGCAAGAATAAATTCAGAGATACATGGGAGGAACTAAAATCTTAGGGTGGGGTTTATTTAAGTGGGCCAACTGCCGCTGAAGTGCTGGTCTTCTCCCCCACCCCCTGCCAGATTCCTCTTCCTTACCACCATTCTAGTGTAGGATTTCTTTTCTTACTGTCTTTATTTTTTCTTTTACTTGTTTTCCAACTTTATATCCTCCAGCCTCACCTTCTTTGTCATTCCTTGTCACCAGGATCAGGCTTTTGCTGCTGTCCCTCAGGTCCTGCAGATGTGGAGGCTGTAACTGGTGCTGAATGTGCTGGGATCATGTCCCTGCCACACTGTGCTGCCAGGAAGGGCACGCATCCCTCCTTTTGGAGGACAGCATCCTCCAAACCTGGATAGTCAGGCAGAAATGTTGCATCAATCTGCACCATCATTAACATTTTCTGTGTTTCAAACAACAGAGTTTTCAGAGACGGACAGGTTACATTTTAGGTTAGGATTTATCAGTCTTCATCTTCTGTTTCTGGATGTGCCAACATCTTTAAAGCGACTGATGGGAAGCTTAGATACTCAGCTGCTTGGAAAAGCAGGCCACTTCCATTCCTATGTCTAATGATGGACTTGGGAGTCCAAGTGTGAGCACCTGTATTTTGACAAATTTCGTCAGTAGTAGTTCCCACCTCAGTGAAATTACTTTTTGCTAACAGGGAAAGGCTTCATCCAAAGCCCTTGGTAAAAAAACTTAATCACAAAGATGTATAATATTTTTTTGTCTGCAAGTTCTCGGCTTGACAGAGAGCTGTTTAAGAGTTTCTGAATTAATGTGGACTGTAGTGAGCCTGTGCATTGAGAGACCTCTCGTAGCCTATGTTTTCATGTGTAAAGAGTGTGAAAGGCTCTGGGAAAGGAAGGTAGAAAGAACCTATTTTTCTATGGCTTTAAATAAATGCAAGTCTAATTCAAACATGCAGTTATGGAAAAGTTCATCTTGACATTGTGTAAATACAGTTACAAATGTTGAATCTGAAAATAAATATTTTAATGAGAAGGGGGAAAAAGTAAATGGTAAGCTTTGGTCTCTGCTCTCTTTTGTATCTGTCTTATTCCAAAGTGACTTCTGGTATTTCAGGGGATCTGTTGTGGATTTGTGTGCATATTCGAGAGCAGAGGTTGGCCTGTTCTTCCAGTGGTGGAAGAAAACTAGGCAGTTTGATGAGTTCAAAGTGGCTTTTACATTGTAGCCCTACAGCAAACTGCTTTACACATTGAGAGAAAGCTGCTTATTTGAGCAGCAAGCAAGCCTTGCAATCTATAGTTCAGACTTATTCCATAGATAGTAACTCTGTAAAATTCCCACTGATGTTAGAAACTGTCATAAAATAGGAAGAAGGGTGAATTTTCAGTGAAAAGTCTCGATCTCTTCAATAATTGTGCTGAGAAGACAAGCCATACCTTTCCTTTAACATCAGATGTTTGAACATCACATTCTCCTGTACTGATGTGAACTGCAATTGATTTTGAGTAACATTGTGGCATTTTCCTAACAGATGAACGTGAGGCAGTTCAGAAGAAGACTTTCACAAAGTGGGTGAATTCCCACTTGGCACGTGTGTCATGCAGAATTACAGATCTGTACACTGACCTTCGTGATGGAAGGATGCTCATCAAACTGCTGGAAGTTCTTTCAGGAGAGAGACTTGTAAGTGCTTATTAATACTCACGGCGGGGGGGGGTGGCGGTGGCTTTTCTTTTGGATTCAGGTGTTTTTTTGGTGAATCCTTGGCTCAGCTGAAGTACAGCAAAACTGAGTACTGAGGGTTCAGCACTGCGAATGGCTTTTTATGGATTAAAGGAAAAAAGGAAAAAAAAAAAAAACACCCCAAAAGACCAAAACCCTAGTGTATTGCTTCAGCTGAATCCAGACAGCATTAAAATACTGTCCTATGGGTGTCAGTAGGAATCAAAGGAAGTCTCCTTCAAAGGTTCCTTGCTGGTGAGATGCTGCTTGCATACTCCTTCCTCCTGAGTGTGACAGGTGCAGGCACTAAATGTTGGCCAGCCCCTTAGCCTGTCTCGGCAGTGGTGAATTAGTTGTGCTGAGGAATGTTCCCAGGCAGGGTAGCCGGCTGGCCTGTCTCTGTGTTAGTGAACATAGCCAACGGATGCAGGTATACCTCTGCAGGCTGCCTGCTGGCCCAAGGTCTGGGACATCCCTTCTCTCTTCCCTGGAGCATCCTGGGATGTCCTGGAGGACAGCTGGTTGGAGAGTCAAGTCCATGCTGGGAATCTTTGCAGTGGTTTTAGCCATGGTGTTAATTGCACCCCAGGAGTGCTCCTGGGTGTACTTGATTTCACTAGGATAGATACAGCTTGGATTTTCCTTGGATAGAGGAACATCTGAAATGAATTTAAATAAATGGAATAATTTTTTTTCTGTGGGCATGCTGAGAGAGCCCTCTTGATACCATCACAGGGAGGGGTGAGCAAGAAAATCCCTGTAGTGAAAAATGCTGCTGCAAGACACAAAACTGGATGTCAGGAAATGGCTGGGTATCAGTTTTTCCTTCTGTTCCTTAAATGATGGCTATGCTTTTCACTACCTAATTTAAAGCAATCTTTTCAAAGAAGTATGGGTCTTTAACTAAGACCTAAGGCTACAGGAGGTTGTGAGTGTATAACTGCTTCTCATCAAGTGTTCCTATTAATGGAAGCTTATGGCTTAAGATGCTGGGTAATGAATTGAACATATGGCACAGACTGTAGCATCTGAACAGGCAGGAGAGGGAGATTTCCAGGGGCACCTGCAAGGGTAGGGAAACTGACCTGCACAGAAGTACCCTGTGCGGATGAAGGCATTGTGTGGGTGGACACAACTATTCTCAATGTTTGCCAACTAAATTTTGTTCAAAGTATGTTTCGGTCTAGGCCAGGTCATTTACTCCAGTGAGGTGTTAGGTTCGATGTGTTCATGGCAGGTAGCAGATGTTAGTTATACAGGAATAACTGAGACCTCTTTGCCCCCCTATTTGAGGACAGCAGCTGTGCCACCTCTGTTTAAATCTTCAGATCTTCCTGCTGAGATTTGACTTTCAGTGTCAAACAGCAGTGGTGAAGCTCAGGCCAGTTGGTGACTTGCTGCATGTTTCATTTACATTTTTCACTCCAGGTTTCGAAAACAGCAAACAGAGGTTACACAGCTGCTCAGGTGGGGAGGGTGCAGGAGCCACCCGGTGAGACTGCTGGATCTGCACTTGCATCATCGCTTGTGTATCACATTGGCAACTGCCTGCACCACCACAAATTCTTTTTGTAGCTCAGGATGAAGGACAGCAGTCTCTGTTTGAACAGTACATTCCACCACACCTTCCTCTGCAAACAAGAATACAGATAACGCAATGGCACTAAACGTTGAGACAATTACACACACCAAAAATATTCCATCAGGGTTGGCACGTAGCATCCACTTGCTGATGTTTCCCAGCCTTTTGGAATTTACTTTAGCTGGGATTGGTTAGGTTCTGACATCTCTATGACACCCAGGCAGGAGTCTAAAGCCAGTACTTTATGCAGAAAGCTTAAAATCAAGACAAGAAACATCAAATAGTAGGAAAGCAATAAACACACAAAGTAGCCTAAATAATTATTTTAATGTGGTGCATTTACTGAAGCAGTAGAACAAGCAGGAATTGTTTTCTCACTTTTGAAACTGGGTTTCAGATTCTGGAGCCGGAGCCATATGCCTGTTGAACAGAGTCCAGGATTTAGGATGCCAATGAGGGAAGCAAACCTGCTCTTTGCTCTCTGTAAGGCCTCCAGCCTCATTTGCACAAGCCCTGCATTTTTTCAAAAGCTGTTGTGACTTTTTTGATGATGAAAGCCCAATGTCCTTGAAGGTGTTTTGGAAAAATTCAATATGAGAACATCCACTAAGGGCAACATCTATATCCTCCTGCCTTTGTTCACCTTGATTCAGAATCTGAGTGTTTAGTCCAGACCTTACTACATAATGTCCTCTTTACAGCACAGTAGTTGGAAAGAAAGTCCAAAGCATGCAATAGTCTCAGTGAGCAAAGTGGGAAAGAATGCAGCCAGTATGAAAAGACAGTTGTTATTTTGTTTGCACACACTGTTAACTAGCTTCTCCCAAACAGAAAAATAAAGCTGAAATTGTTTTCAGCATAAAATTAAGTATTTAGTTCAGTTTATTCTGTAATTATATAAAGGATTGGTGAATTCTGAACAATTCCTGCATGATCAAAGGTCACACTGTTTAAGTAGGTTGTCTTTAGTGAGTTCTGTCGACACATATTCCTTACAATGCGAGTGTGAATACCGAGTGTCAGTAAGTACAATAACCAGTGGTTTCAGCATGCTTTCTTTCCCTCTGGTTAATATCTGGATTTCTGTTAGCCAGGCAAAGGTGGAAGTTGCATCCTGCCATGTCTCATCTTGAGGCTGTGCAGGAGAGTGTGGCAAGCACAGCCACACCTTGTACAAACCAGACTTGAACGCCTCTTCCTCTTTTTTTGTTGCGAAACAGTGGGTTAAACTGTGCAGAGGGATAGAAAAATGGAAGCTTCTGTATTCTTGTCCGTGCAGAAGTTTGAAGTACCTTCTCTGACCATTAGTAAATCATAGTTTGAACAGCCCTAATTGACACTGCTAATAAGCTGTTACAGCCCCAAGAGGGGATTTCTGAGCCAGAAAGTGTACCTAGTACTGGAGCACTAGAAAAAAATGTCAGCCTGCTCCTGTTCTACAGGGAGCAGGTCCTGTTCAGGTTACTGTATGCTCTGCTGCTTCACCTACAGTGGAGAAAAAAAATCTTTCCAAACAACCTGAAAGTTGTTTCCTGGATTCTTAATGGGAGAGTATGTCACAGTACAGAGTGTGGGTGGGAGCAGGCAGTCTTGGGAACTAAATAAAACATCTATTGTGAATGGTTTTAGCTCTGTCATCTTGGTGCTGAAGCTTCTGAGAGCAGTAGAAGAGCTTTTAAAACCATTTTCTGCTCAGTAACTTGAGACATTTAGAGGCAGTGCCATTACTGCTTAGGTAAGTGAGAAGAGCTGCATTAAGGAAGGGGGAGAGATTCAGGTCTGCCACTGAACAGCCACAGTCACAGTTGTTTTGGGAACAGCACCATAAAAGTGAGCACACCTTTTAAAGCTGATCTCAGTCTCTGAGGTGTGGCAATGGGCTGGAGGCTGGAGCAACCTGTGGGCCTCCACCTTCCCCCACAGCTGGGCGCTTCCTCTCCTGCCCTGGGAACAGCCTCCTTACCTGTGTTTTGCAAGATAAAATTCAACCTGTGGTCCAGCTTACCACACTCCTGGGTGACGGAGGGTACTAGCAAAAGGATGGATACTGGATTGGCCCCACTGACAGCGAGGGATCTCTGGTTGCTTTCAGCCAACCATGTAATCTCACTGTTACTCCCACTTGTGCTATGGCTTTTCACCCTATACTGGCAGCATTTTGGGCATGTGATATGTGCGTAGGGTGAACATGCAATTTGTGTCTCTTTGGAGGGACTTTAAAACCCTAAAGTAGTGGCATGTTCTTGGAATTTTTGCCCTTGTAAGGAGTCCTGGGTTGATTTTCTCTACACTGTTACCCAGCCTCTGAAGGAGTTGCCGTACCAACCGAAAGCTGAAGTAAAACTAATGACCTCAAGGGTTTACATGTCCTGAAGGACATCTTTCTAGCAAGCATTTCATCTTTATGGCACACAGGCTGCTGTTTTTATGGACCATAATATGGCTTCAGCTGAAACTCTTCCCCTTGAATGCAGTCTAAAGTGTGGAACTCGCCTGAGTTATTTCCATGTCCAGTTAATTACATTCACTCCAGAAAACAAGGAAATGATGTCAATTCGTAGCTTGGCTGAGTAGCTTTGGTGACATCTCAGTGAGCATTGAACAGGCTATTCAGCTCTAATCCTTATCTGCAGAACAAAGTTGCTTTAGTTTCACTCAGTTTCATGGCACACTTCTACACGCTATTCCTATAGTCATGGCTTTTTTCATTTGCATTGAGCTGTCATAAAATTGTGTTACGTTGGTGTGGCTGAATTTATATCTAGATTTTACTTTCTTTTCTTATGAAGAAATTGTTTGGATTTTTAATATTATAATAATTTTCTGTTACATTCATATTATTTATCCTGCTCCAATTGACAAAAAAAAAAAGGAATGACATTTCTTTCTCAAGAAAGTTTATTCAGTAGCTTATGTTACAAATCCAAGCTGCCTTTTGAATGAATGTGGACGCGTATTACAGACACTGTCCAGAGCATTCATTACCAGTTCCCTCTGTAGTGTGCGTATGCCAGATACTGGTTGGTTTCATATCTTTATCTTTGCAGAATCTTCTTCATTAGTGTGGAAGAACTTGTACCGGAGGAAAAAAAGCATCTTGGGAAAATGTAACAGGTGTTGCATGAACTTAACAAAATAATTTATAGTCCAGCTACACTAAACAGAAAAAAGGCAGTAAGCAGATAAAATACTTTGAAAGACAAATTAAATTGGTGCCCAGTGTGTATGGTTCAGGGTTAGGATGTTGGGATGTCTGCCATAGGTTTGAGATGTGCTACCGTTATCCTTGTCTAAATGGGCTGTAAGATACATGGTATGATGTTACCCATTGAATTGGAAGAACACACACTTACAGTATTGCTGGCTGGGAGTGCACAGCGTGATGGTGACTCACCTGCCTAGACCCAAGAGTTAGCAAGGACTTTTTTTTTTTTCCTTCCATCTACATTAATACATGTTTTTCTTCTTCTCCCTTTTCCCTTCCAGCCTAAACCAACTAAGGGGAGGATGCGCATCCATTGCCTGGAGAATGTTGATAAAGCCCTCCAGTTCCTGAAAGAACAAAGAGTGCACCTAGAAAACATGGGCTCTCATGATATTGTGGATGGGAATCACAGGCTGACACTTGGCCTTATTTGGACTATTATCCTGAGATTCCAGGTAAAGATGTATACATACACAGATAGATACACATTTGAGTTTCCCGTGCTTGTTTGTAGTGTACTTCATTGTGTTTTTTAAGAGTGGAGCACTCCCAGGCCCTCCAAGAGGATGGAAGTGAAAAATGCTGAGCATCTAGCAGGACATGCTCCACAGCTAAGGGGAGAGGGCAAATTAGTCCTTATGGTGCTGCTGATCTGTAGTAGCAGCTAGTGGGAGTTTCCAGTGTGGAGAGTCATAGAGGTTTATTTTACAGTTGGAAATGAACTGTCTTGTGAAGTTTAAACTGTTTTGTCAATGGACTGAGCAGAGACACATCCTCTAGTAAGATAAGGACAGATGAAGCTTCCTTTTGACATGAATGCTCTTAAATGAGGAAGAGCACTCACCTACTTCCACCCTGCCTGTCATCGTAGATTTCTTTTGTTACTTATATTCTGGTACAATTCCTTTCATCTTTTTAAAAAAAGGCAATCAATGTGCTTTCTCAGAGAAATATTTAAACCTTTGTTGTTAATTTTTAGATCCAAGATATCAGTGTTGAAACTGAGGACAACAAGGAGAAGAAATCTGCTAAAGATGCTTTGCTTTTGTGGTGCCAGATGAAGACAGCTGGGTGAGTGTGGATTAAGCCCTTACAGCATTTTGAGTTTTCATTGAAATAATTTTAAATGGGCAAAGACATACCTCTCCTTAAGTGGATTCAGCCAAGAGAAGTGAATTGATGCTTACAAGTCAGAAAACTCTAAATTTATTATATTAATGCTGCATGATAAACATACCAATTTGGCATGAATATGTAGTAATATGATGACTCTTGTTCAGCCTTTTGTGAAGTAATAATGCTTCCAACGTTTGCCACCAGCTTTTCTATCTTTCCATACACACAGAAATATTTCCAAAATTACTTTCTGCTTTTTGCATAATTAAATAGCCATTTATAGAGATTCGGTGTGTTTCTCCCATGAAACATGGGTGTCCCTGTGATGACTTGGGCACTTCAGCATTATTCTAGTGGTACTTTATCTTCTTCCAAGAACTCCTATGGAAGTGGTTTGTGAGCAGCCTGAAATTTTTGGAGACTTGCAAAATACCCAAGGTCACAAAACAAGTTAATTTTGTCTCTCTGTATCCACAGGGCTTAAAGGTGCCTGTCATATGTACTTCATTTAAAAGTCAGGCAGTGACTTGGGTCAGTCCTTGAAGATGCCCTGGGACAGCAATTTCCAGGAAAATTTAAAGTAGTACTGCACCTGTGGCACCGGCAGCCATCAGAAAATTTTTTATTCTGCTCTGTTCCTTCCAGTGTTCCTGCTCTTATCTCGAACTTGGTATTTTGACTACCTGAAAATAATTCTTTGCCAGCAGCTAAATCAGGAGCAGGCTTTAGACTTGAAGGGATTTGAAAACTCACAGGCTGCAGCTTGGGCAGCAAGTTATAGGTTCATAGCCTCAAGTGGTCACTTTGAAGTTCACTTACGAGCCTCTCTAGAATGCAGATCAATCCTGCAGGGTTTACAAGAGAGCTGAGGTTCACTTACCTCCAGGTTCAGCCTCTGATTAGAGAACAGTCATGGTGAGACATCATCCATCCTGGGATGGTCACCCATGGGTTTGCAACATGGGTGTAAACCCACCCTTGGGTTTACAACAAACATGTCACTCCTGAAACCTGCTTATAGTGGCAGTGTGCAGAGCTGTAGCTGTGATGCCTTATTGACTGCACTGCCTTTGATTTTTGTTTGTTTGTTTGTTTGTTTGTTTGTTTTGTTTTGTTCTGCCAGTTACCCCAATGTCAACATTCACAACTTCACAACAAGCT
>JANHGN010005365.1:0-18321 GCA_024605025.1 Megaceryle maxima | reverse complement strand
GGCAGTGTGCAGAGCTGTAGCTGTGATGCCTTATTGACTGCACTGCCTTTGATTTTTGTTTGTTTGTTTGTTTGTTTTGTTTTGTTCTGCCAGTTACCCCAATGTCAACATTCACAACTTCACAACAAGCTGGAGAGACGGGATGGCTTTCAATGCACTAATACACAAGCACAGGTATGTGTGGATACATGTCTTTATGGATTTTGAAAGCTTGGCCTGTTGCAGTGTGCGCTGTGTTTTGCAGTTACCTTGCAACTTGATTTTAAAATCTGTGGAGAGGAGAAAGTTGAATTGACGAGTATTTTACAGCAATTTGCCTTGCTTTGGAGTTTTACAGCTCTTGTGGTCACTGCGAGCTCATCTGGGCAGCAGCTTCTCGCATCACTTGTCAAAACAGGTTGTGTTTGGTTTCAAGAGCATAAATTACACTCATGATTGTTTTGGTTTGTGACTGATGAGGTTGGAAAAGTTTTTGTACCTTGCTGAGTAACTGGTGATTAAGAGTTGTTGCCTAGAGTTTGGGGGTGGGAGGAGAGGAACAGACACAACAGCAGCCTGGAGGGGAAAGAAATCCCTGCACAGGGCTGGCACAGTCAGGTGCTAGACTTTGCTGTGGCTGGGGATGCTGTTCTTTGGCATTCCAGGTGAAGTTACTGGGATGGCTCCCATGCTTACATGGGCATGAGGAGAGACTCTGTGACCACAGCTTGGTTTCTTTTCCAGGGTCACCTTTACCACTGTTGAGCTGTATTCTGTTTTTTCCCATGGGCTGGGTTCTGCTGTGGCCTGTGCTAGGCATTGCTTCGTGCCCTTAATGCTGCCATTGAGATCTCTAGGGCTACTGGGCAAGCAAAACCTTGGCGCATGAGGGACCGGGCTTTCTGAGGGTTACAGAATTTTGTTCATTTGTTTGAGGGTGATTTCACTGCGCTTTGGGAAATCTAAAGAATTTTCCATCCTGTCTAGGCCTGATCTGATTGATTTTGACAAGCTGAAGAAATCAAATGCACACTACAATCTGCAGAATGCTTTTAACCTTGCAGAGCAACACCTTGGTCTTACTAAGCTCCTGGACCCCGAGGGTAAGAATTCCTGCAGTTTCAGCACTTTATGGTCTCTTTTCTCTCACCCCTCCTTGTTGCAGAGCACACTTTGAGATAGCTTTTTGTGTTAAAGGGCAGCTGGATGCTGCTGACTCACCTGGTGATAGAGCCAGAGAGGGAAGGAGAGGATGCAAGATGGTTCCTGCAGAGGACTGAGCACAAGAGCCATTAATCCGTTGTTTATTTTCTCCCATATGACAAGATCACTGGACTGTATACATAAAATCACTTCAGTTAGAGGCATCCTTCTGATCTGCTCCAGGAAACACTTTCTGTGATCTGGATGTGGATTTCAGCAAATAGTTAAGAGCTTCTTTCACAGCCTGTCAGTGAGTTTTAGCCTGTGCTTTCAAGAGTGTGTGCTTGCTCCTGTCTATTGGATGGTACGCTCACCATGCTAGGAGGAGAAACACAGGGCAACTAGAGACTGTGTCTGGGCGAGTTTCTTCTTGCTTATTTTCCAGTGCCTCAGAATTGCTGCAGGAAAAGAAATAATTTGTTTTCCGTCTGTAGCTCTCAGAAGATTTACCTGGACAGACACACTATTAATTTTGAATTCCTCTCTCCAGATGCTGATACAGCATCAAAGGTCGCAGTTATCAGTAGTGCTGTCAACTCACACAGACACTAGGGAAGTTCTTTGGCCATGCCCAAGCTGTGTCAAAGTCTGGAGTGTGAGTCTAAGGCCTAAAGGCCCCTCCCTAGCCCACAGACACAAAGACTAAAGGATAGAGCAGCACTTCTTAGTGACAGAGCTCAGTATACCAAGTAACCTAGAACCAGTCCAAAGCTGCTGAATTTATCTCTGATCAGGACATTAATCTTAGGAGCTGAACTGCCCCTGAACCCATCTGCCTGACTCTTAAACCTGTCTGTATTGCACTATTAGCTCTGTTGTTTTAACCCCTGCACCCACAGCGTGCTGAGATAACTCTTGTTTTGTTTGCAGATATCAGTGTTGATCACCCTGATGAGAAGTCAATCATCACCTATGTGGTGACATATTACCACTACTTCTCAAAGATGAAAGCTTTAGCCGTTGAAGGAAAACGGATTGGAAAGGTTTGCGAGTTTAAAACAAGTTGTTATAAAGCAGTTGAAATACTTCTGAATTTTTTTTTTTTCCCCCACTGTATGGTATTTTTTAGTTTTGTTCTTGGACATGTTTTAGATGTTAAATACGCCCATGTGACTGTGAGGAGTAGTTAATTTCTAGTTACCTTATAAGAAAACACTTGGCTGGTGTTTTATTTTTGCTTCTTAATCTTGTATCATTGCTGCTTTTCCTTTCTCATTAACTGCTTCTCACCCTGTGGGTCCCCTGTCTCTTCTGGAGTCCAGAAAAGTCCTTCATTTAAAATTTATGCATTCTCTGCCCTTTGGCAGAGCTGCCTCTGTCTTTACAGCTGGCAGACTGAACGTGAATCCTTTTGTGCACCTCAGCTTTGCCCCTCTGTTGCCTCTGTTGGGATCATGGGAATTCACTGCTGAAAAATGCCAAGTCCTTATTCCTCCAGGATCCCGGTCCCTGTGGCATTCAGGAATGAGTGGTCTGATTCATAAGTCAAGTCCCCCAATGGTTTCTTTTATGTGGCTTGTTGGATTTAAATGACTCTGAAGAGCACTGCCCTTGTTATTCATGTTATGTTATGCTGCTTGTTGCAGGTGCTTGACAATGCTATTGAAACGGAGAAAATGATTGAAAAATACGAATCCCTGGCTTCTGACCTTCTTGAGTGGATCGAGCAAACCATTATCATCCTCAACAATCGCAAATTTGCCAACTCACTAGTTGGTGTGCAGCAGCAGCTACAGGCATTCAACACTTACCGCACAGTAGAGAAACCACCCAAGTAATTTTAATCTTAGCTTAAAACAGCAATGGTCTTGTTTTGTTTACTCAATCATTGATTTATTTTTTTTTTTTTAAACAAACATATCCAGGTCGTTTTAATCTTGGCTTAAGAATGTATTTTTCTGCACAAGCCTAGTTATCATATTTCTGATTGGCACTCATTGTTATTACTTGGGGCCTGTTTGCATTATGCTATTCAACGTGTAGATGATAACAACAATAAAAAGGACCTCAGAGTCCTGGAAGCTGTCACCTCAGTGAGATGCCTGCTTTGTAACAGGAGTGCTAACAGCATATTGTGCTAGTAGAGTAATCTCACCGGTCACGCTTGCCAGCAGCATGGAATACCAGCACACTGCTACCAGAAGGACCTTCCTGCTTATCCAGAATCAAGAGGGAGTGCAGCTGGCTTTGTGAAACATAGCTTACTAAAACTGCTATAACCAGGACTCTGCAGTTTATTTCTATAAAGTTTCTGTTAGCATGGGGATATCAGATCTGCTTGTTAGTTTTGTCTAATGTAAGATCTAATGGGTAATAATCACAATCCAAAACATTAGAGAGTAGCCAGACATCTTCTAAATTTGCAGCCTATTCCCTAGTGCCTGCAGAGTTTGTTTATTTCTCAGGCATACAATGCAGGGAAAACAATGGGAAGAGTCTGCTGACTGCAGTGGGCTTTAAATAAAACTTCAGTTTCTTGAGTTGATAGAATAGGGCAGTGCATGTGATACTATATAAAAAGTGCAGTCCTCTGTCCCCCAAGGGGGTTGAAATCTAAACACACAGACAACTGACTCCTGTGAAGTTTCTTTGCTGTTTGGCCCAACTGGATCCAGGGGATGTGTGGGTTATTGCAATTACTTCCAGCTTTCACACAAGATGAAGGTGTTTATCTGAACGCTCCATTCATAATGGAGCGTAAGAGCATAAGAGGTACTTTAAAATACCTTAGTAGTAATGAAAACTTTATGGTAACTCAGTTCTTTTGCAAAATTTTGTTTAGATTTACAGAAAAAGGAAACCTAGAAGTGCTGCTTTTTACCATCCAAAGCAAAATGAGAGCCAACAATCAGAAAGTGTACATGCCTAGAGAGGGCAAACTCATCTCTGACATCAACAAGGTAAACTGATCAAGCTCCTCCTGTGCAACTGGAGATTTTGTTGTTTTCTTTCAGTTTCTCTCTCAGCATACTGGGAAGAATTGTATCTGCTGTCTCCAGCCCTGATGTGGGGGACCATAAAGGGTGGGCAAGGTGGGGTCACCTTTTCTTATAGCTCAGACTTACTACTCTGAACCGAATCCAGCATGGGAGAGTGAAGGAAGTGCTGTCACCTATCTCATGGGTTCCCCCTCAGGGTTCAGGCAGATATTTTTGATGCTGGTGCAGCTGGCAGAACAGCAGCAGAGCTGACAAGCACTCTCCAGGATAACAACAGAAAACTGGGAGCTTTCCTCGTTTGAGTTTGATTGTGCTTGGCATTCCCAGAGCAGCTGTTGTGGGTGTCTGTGGCCTCAGCCTGCATCCTAGAGAGCAGTAAATGCGCATGGCTCTCCTGTTTGCATTAAGCCCGTGAATGCCTAAAGTATTTGGGTTTTAGGCGGTTTCACATCTGTTAGGATTTAGAAGAATCTAGGGTAGTTTGTGTTTAATTGTGAGTATTTTTGTTGTTTGTAAGAAGATCTGAAAGGTGATTAGCTGGCTTTCAACATGTTTCTAAGACTTTTTGTAATATTAATGTCATGCATGGGAATAACTTCTGGCTTTGGCGGGAAAAGAGGACTTGTACACGCCAAAAGAAACCAAATTCTGCTGTTGTTTTCTTTTCCAAAGTGGATATAAGAAAGAGCAACAATTGTATGTTGATTTTAGAGGTGAGAGGGCACAAATCTCTAATGCTCATTTCCTGAAGGAGGAAGATAGATTCTGCTTATTTGGGAGTAGTGCTTAGAAGATGTTGTGGGATTTTTTTAAACAAATGCTTTCCTACATATTTGAGCTAGGTGGTTTGTGTTGGCTTTGTCAGAGGCAAAATAGACAGGAGCTCAAGAAAATGCATTTGAGATGAATGGGTCTTACACCCGTTGCTCAGAAAAGGAGTGAATGAATTAAGAACAGATTTTAGGTCATGTGCTTATATTAGCAGCTAAGGTGTAAGGCCAGCCAATATAAACCATATATATTGGCATGTAAATATATAAGCCAGTTTTGTAAAACTTGTCTGTAGTGACTTCTGATTTCATGCAAAGAAGATGTGATTTATCATAATCCTGTAAGAATGTATGTTTAGGAGATGCATGTTTTTTCTCCATGTTTTCAGGCCTGGGAAAGACTGGAAAAAGCTGAACATGAAAGAGAACTGGCACTGCGAAATGAGCTCATCAGACAAGAGAAACTGGAACAACTTGCACGCAGATTTGATCGCAAGGCAGCTATGAGAGAAACTTGGCTGAGTGAAAATCAACGTCTCGTTTCTCAGGTGCTGCTTTCAGAGATTGTCTGTGTGACTAAAAGGATTCCCATGAGTAATTAATTATAGGATACAGTTCTTGCAAAGAGAACATTTCCTCCTCTGTACCTCTTACTTCACTGAATCTATGTATATTTGTATTTGTTGTATGTGTGTGCAAATGTATATTTTCTGTATATGTGTATGTACTGTATTTCCTATCTGTAATGTAGTTGGTATGTCCCTTCCTTGAATCTATCAGTCTGTACTGAGGAGATTTTGATGTGAAAATACAGAATCATAGAACTGTTGAGGTTGGAAAAGACCTTTAAGATCATTGATCTCCTTTATGTGAATAGTTTGGTCAATTCAGTGGAATTCGCCCAGGAATTAATGCTATGTTTTAGTATTAAAGATGACTTTAAAAAAAATCCAACCTCTCAGCTTAATCCTGATGGCCACCATGTTTCTACCCAAAGGTAGTAAATGATATCCCTGATTTTATCAGTGGTTTTCTGGTTATCAGAGGTACTTCTGATTTTATTCAAGAAGACTCTTCAGAGCATTTTGAGATCCCAGATTTGCTAACAACTGTGTTGTGCACAATCAGAAATCACGGTGTGAGCAGTAGGGCTTTTTACTGAAGGTATGTCTCTGTCTTTTACAGGATAATTTTGGCTTTGACCTTCCAGCAGTAGAGGCTGCAACAAAGAAGCATGAGGCCATTGAAACAGACATTGCAGCGTACGAAGAACGAGTCCAGGCTGTGGTTGCGGTTGCAAAGGAGCTCGAGACTGAAAATTACCACGATATCAAACGCATTACTGCGAGAAAGGACAACGTTATTCGCCTATGGGAGTATCTCCTGGAGCTGCTTAGGGCACGGAGACAGCGGCTGGAGATGAACCTTGGTCTGCAAAAGATTTTCCAGGAGATGCTGTACATTATGGACTGGATGGATGAGATGAAGGTAGGTGTTAGCGCTTTGAAAACACAAACCAAATACCCTGGAGAGGTGCAGACATCCTTTTTCTGTAAATTTTTAAGATTTGTTTTGCCCCTCTGGTTTTACAGACAAATGCAGAAGATTCGCATTCAAATTCCTTCTACCTTACAACAAATTCTTAAAAATAAACATTAAAAACAAATAAGGAAATAAAACAAGTTTTCTCCTATAAAAAGCTATTTTTAAGCTTCATGTTTCTCTCATAAGGGCCAGAGGCTTGGGTCCCAGTGCTTGAGGAAGGATTACGATTTTGGTGAAAGGGAATTAAATAATCTCTCTCATCTCAATTTACATGGGGAACAAGTCACCTCTTCACCTCTGCGCTTTAAAAAGCATGAATTTCTTCCTGTCTTTTCTCCTGGGGTCTGTGAAGGGAGAGGACCATGACTTTGTTCTTGTCTATCAGCCAGCAGAACTTTGAAGCAGATGGAGGAAAGACAGACATGCATAGGTCAGCAGCAGCAGCTCACAGCACCTGGCCTGAGTGCTTTTTGTTGGTCCTGCTGAGCCAACTTAGCTTCTCACCATCCTAGACTTAAACTGCATTAAAGAACAGTCAAATTCTTCACTGTTACCAGTGATTTTGAAAATCTTGGCTCAAAATTGTATCCGTATGTTTTGGAAACGTCTCTCTTTATGGGCCTGGTGTTTCTCTGGAATGAAGTCAAGTGTTAAAGCAGAGAACAGCATAATGCCTGGAGTTGTTAAGGAACAAACATCTTATGGCCTCCAGCCTATTTCACTTGTCTTTTTACATTTTGATCAGGTGCTTCTGCTGTCTCAAGACTATGGCAAACATTTGTTAGGAGTTGAAGACCTGCTGCAGAAACACGCTCTTGTGGAAGCTGACATCGCTATTCAGGCTGAGAGAGTGAGAGGAGTCAATGCATCTGCTCAGAAGTTTGCTACTGATGGAGAAGGTAACTAGCAGCCAATGTGTCCTTCTTCATCTTAATTATGCATAAGTTTATTTATAAGCCTCATTAGTTCTGCAAGGCACATTGGGTTAAATTCAGCACCAGAATAAGAGAATCCAGCTTCACTTTTTCCTTCTTTACTCACTGTGTGAAATGATTAATTTGTCTAGGTACCTACTCAAGAATTCATTGTGGCATTGTCTTTTGCACAGGATGTCACACTCATAACCAGCAGCTTCTGTAACTTTAGTGGTCACCATTAATTCACCTGTTCATTCTAATGTAAACAATACAAATTCTTGGACCCAGTTGGATGATGTCCCATTTCACACTAAATAAAAGCGGTTCTGCTGAACCAGTGTCATTAACTAGACTAAATGATGTTAATTTTGTGCAGTTGTGTGTATGAAGCTAGCATAAATCTGGAGTAGTGAATTTTGTTTCACTGAAAACAGTCATGAATATATTTTCTTTCTTTTTTTTTTTCTTTTTCTTTTTTTCTTCTTTATGCAAAGAATGGTCTGATCTTTGTTATTGTATGGTGGAGCTTGAATTGTTCAGACTCACTTTCAGGAGACTTAATTATGAATTCTTTGATGTGAACTTCATAGATGGAAGAAACAGGAATTAAGAACCCTGTGTATGCCCCAGCTGTAGAAATGACAACGAATCAGTCCAAGTTGTAATGTACATTCTCTATCTCAACAGGTTACAAACCGTGTGACCCACAGGTTATCAGGGACCGCGTCGCTCACATGGACTTCTGCTACCAAGAGCTGTGCCAGCTCGCAGCTGAGCGCCGGGCTCGCTTGGAGGAGTCCCGGCGCCTCTGGAAATTCTTCTGGGAAATGGCTGAAGAAGAGGGTTGGATCAGGGAGAAGGAACAGATCCTGTCATCTGATGACTATGGGAAGGACCTAACCAGTGTTGTCCGTCTCTTCAGTAAACATAAGGCATTTGAAGACGAAATGAGCGGTCGTAGTGGCCACTTTCAGCAGGCGATAAAAGAAGGTGAAGACATGATTGCGGAGGAGCATTTTGGGTCTGAGAAAATCAGAGAAAGAATTAAGGATATCCGGGAGCAGTGGGCTAACTTGGAACAGTTATCTGCCATTAGGAAGAAGCGTCTGGAGGAAGCCTCTCTCCTTCACCAGTTCCAGGCTGATGCTGATGACATTGATGCATGGATGTTAGACATCCTCAAAATTGTCTCCAGCAATGATGTTGGCCACGATGAATATTCCACTCAGTCCTTGGTCAAGAAACACAAAGACGTGGCTGAAGAGATTGCAAGCTACCGACCAACCATCGACACACTTCATGAACAAGCCAAGGCTCTACCGCAGGAGCATGCTGGATCTCCAGATGTGCAAGGCAGGTTGTCCGGAATAGAGGAGAGATATAAAGAGGTTGCCGAGCTGACTCGGCTGCGTAAACAGGCCCTGCAGGATACTCTTGCTCTTTATAAGATGTTCAGTGAGGCAGATGCTTGTGAGCTTTGGATTGACGAAAAGGAGAAGTGGCTGAATAATATGCAGATTCCAGAGAAGCTGGAGGACCTGGAAGTGATCCAGCACAGGTGAGAGAGCCTTTACCAGGAAGTTTGGGGAATACTGGGTGGAGGTTTTTTTACACCAGCTACCTTTCTCAGCTTGCCTGTGGCTCAGATTCTCTAATGCTTGTGTGATCTTTTTCTTTGTTTGTTTGGGTTTTTTTATGCCACTCCAGATTTGAAAGCTTAGAACCAGAAATGAACAATCAGGCATCACGCGTGGCCGTAGTGAACCAAATTGCTAGGCAGCTCATGCACAGCGGCCACCCGAGTGAGAAGGAGATCAAAGCACAGCAAGATAAACTCAACACAAGGTAAGTGAAGTCCTTGTGCTCATCAGCATGACACTGTCTGAAACAAGTGCAGTAGAGTCATTTGTGTTTCATGTATGTGTTTTGTAAAATCTTCTGATCCTGCTCCCTGAAGTATCTTCAAAGTAGGCCTTTAAAGCTTCAGAAGGAAGAAGAGCTGTGTCTTTCAAATATTTGGTTAACAGATGGAATTTTGCTGTTGACTTCAGTCAGGTCCTGAGTGTATCAGTACCTTGATTTGAGAGCTGGAAATTTACTGTAATAACTATTATGGTAAAAATAAACCAATATAATTTAATGTAAACTCACTCATGTTTTTGCTTCAAAAGAAACCAAGAGAGTACATTTAGTGTGGAAATAGATGTAATTGGCAATTTTTCACTTGACAAAAAAATTACAGTTTTAAGGGCTGATTGCTGGTACTTGTCTTAGTCTAATATAGGCCATAGCTTGGTTTGTGGCTGTCTTGCTTAAATTATTGATGATATGGAAAGGACTGAAAAAACCATGAAGAGTTAGTTAGGTTATTTCATGGACTACCAGGCTAATATGAGCAACTGCTCACTTAGCAATGTTGCTGTATCCTTTTCCCTTACTATACACATCTCAATTTCTCTGCTTTTCTCTACTCATTAACAAATTTCAGATGGAGCCAGTTCAGAGAACTGGTAGATAGGAAGAAGGATGCTCTGCTCTCTGCTCTGAGTATCCAGAACTACCATCTTGAATGTAATGAAACCAAATCCTGGATCAGGGAAAAGACCAAAGTGATCGAATCCACACAAGATCTGGGTAATGATTTAGCTGGAGTGATGGCCCTGCAAAGGAAGCTGACGGGCATGGAACGTGATCTGGTAGCCATTGAAGCCAAGCTAAGTGACCTGCAAAAAGAGGCTGAGAAGTTGGAATCAGAGCATCCTGACCAGGCGCAGGCTATCCTTTCACGGCTAGCAGAAATCAGTGATGTATGGGAAGAAATGAAGACCACCCTCAAGAACCGGGAAGAGTCCCTTGGAGAGGCAAGCAAACTGCAGCAGTTCCTGAGAGATCTGGATGACTTCCAGTCATGGCTATCCAGAACACAAACTGTGATTGCATCTGAAGATATGCCAAACACACTGACAGAGGCTGAGAAGCTGCTTACTCAGCATGAGAATATTAAGAATGAAATCAACAATTATGAGGAAGATTATCAGAAAATGAGGGACATGGGTGAGATGGTGACACAAGGGCAAACTGATGCTCAGTACATGTTCTTACGCCAGCGCCTCCAAGCTTTGGACACTGGATGGAATGAGCTTCACAAAATGTGGGAGAACAGGCAAAATCTCCTTTCCCAGTCTCATGCCTATCAGCTGTTTCTCAGAGATACCAAGCAAGCAGAAGCATTTCTTAATAACCAGGCAAGTGGTCAAAATATACCTTATTTCATTTCTGCAGGTTGGCACCATGTACTGTGAGCAATTAACAAAGATGATCATTTGTCAGGGATGCTACAAACAGATAAATTGCTGTTTTTTAACTATAATTTGATTTTTATATTTTACTTCTAACTGTTCTTGGGAGACGTTTCTTTTCCTGTATGGTGAATCTGTTGTTGGAGCAGATGGTTTAGCCTTAGTGTAACACTTTTATCTCCGATTTATGCTTGAATCACAGGAGTATGTTTTGGCGCACACAGAAATGCCCACTACCTTGGAAGGAGCAGAAGCTGCTATTAAGAAACAGGAGGATTTCATGACTACGATGGATGCCAATGAAGAAAAGATCAATGCAGTTGTAGAGACTGGCAGGAGGCTAGTTAGTGACGGGAACATTAACTCGGACAAAATCCAGGAGAAAGTGGACTCTATTGATGACAGGTAAGGTCAGAATGGAGTTGTTCCTACTTTTAATTCTGTTCTCTGAGACATGACCTTTTACCAGAATCCAAAGGCAAGTAACATGTTAGAAAATGCCTGTTGCAGACTGTTTTCTTTGTCCTGTGGAAAAATAGGAACTGTAATGTTTCAAAAATGTGCCGGGCTAATCTTAATTAAATATTACCTCTCCCATTTTCTAGAGATTTACTGGGTGATGAGCTCACTACCCAGAATTTGGCTATATAATTCTTGGAGTATGAACAGACTTTATGTTACGGTGGGAGTTGCAGCAGTTAGCTATACCTGGTTCCACAAGTCTTTTGTTTCCTCTGCTGTCTTCTAGCTGATTTAATTATAATAATGTATTCCCGTCCTTCCTCTGAGGGAGGAATGTGGCTCTTCAAGAGTGTAATTGGCATTGTATCTACCCCACCCGTGTGCCTTTGATTGCTTTTTCCAACTTGTTTGGCCCTTCTGAAATCAGATCAGGAAGCATTGGTACAAATGTGTCTTTCATCCTAGAGCAAGTCTTCTGCTTTGTCCCTTTAGCTGTGGCATGGATGCTATAGAATGTTAAGAATTTCTTTTCTTTGAAAACTGAACGTTTAGTTCTGATGGCTGTGATTCATGGTTCTTTCTGCTTTTGGTTTGATTAATAGTGGAGTCTTTCAAGGCACTTTCCAATCCTGAGTATCAGAACACAGCAGTAAGCTCATACAGAACTTTTATGTCAAATGCTACTGACAACCCTTCTATCAGACTTGCATCCTTCCATGTCCAGTAAGCTCAGTTACCCAGATGCTTTTATCTCCAAGGAGAAACTGAAGCAGTTCAAAAAATGTCATGCCTTTCTTGTTTTGGCAAATGTGTCCCACCATGTATGCACCCACTTCAGCTGGGGCTTATGGCTTCAAGAAGGGCAGATGTTCCCAGAGCTTCTGAGGGTCTCTGACAACATAACCCCACCCAAGATAGCTCATGTTTTTGTTCTCTTTCTAACCAGTGTGACTCTTCTTTAGATCCCAAAGAGAATCTGCAAAGACCAGGAAGAGGAAATTGTACAAAAGCAGTCCAGGTGAAAGTGAGGAAATTAATTTTCCTTATTTATCCTCTCTGACTATCAATGTCTTCTGATACAAGTTTTCTCATCCACTTATGGAAGCAGGAGGACTTGATTCTGGCCTCCTGGTTAGGCACCTTCTTTCTGCAGCTTCTGGTATATTAAAAGAAGCATCCAAGGATATAGTAGCAAATGGTCAGCTGCTTCTTGCAGCCCTCTCTAAGGTGTCTAAAGTGGGAGACTGCTTCTGCATGCTCTGCAGAGAGGATTGTGGTGCCTTGGCTGTGGTGCTCTGGTGACTGTTTCCCCCCAGTGCAGCTGCTCCTCTGTGTCCCCGTGGTCTTGCAGCACCCCAGCTTGCCATTTGGGCCATCCTGTCCTGCCTGACCAGGGAACACGTGCTCAAGTTACTACTCAGAATGGCAGGCAAGTCCAAGAGAGTGTATTTTTTTTTTTTTAAGCCCACTTTTTTTTTTTTTTTTTTTTTTTCAATGCATTTCCTCAATTCCAAAGCTATTTATGCAGACCACTGCAAAAACCATCCGGTGCACTGCTATTCAGGAAATCCGTGTGATTGCTCTCCCAGTCTGTAAGGCTGATAAGCCTCAAGAACAAAGCCGTAGGGCTGGGTGTAGTGGGAGTGGTAGCAAAGGAAGCCTCTTTGGATTTACACAAAATTGCTCTCCCAACCAAGCTCCACCTGGATGTATAACAAATGACCAAAACAAACAAGTACAAATATGTGCAGTGGCTCCATACTTCCCATATGGAGCTCTTTGTAGTTTTTAGTATTGTTCACAGTGGTTTTTGGAGTTATGCTTTCAAGCTATTCCAGAGGAGACCCCACTGTCCATTGGTACAGGACACAGACCCTGCCCTAAAATGGTTACCATCCAAGTAGACATGGCAGGCATCAGGCTACAGAGGGAGAGGAGAGTGCAGAAAGAGAGTAAAGCTGTGCAGTAGGAGATAAATACTTCAGCACAATCTTTTAATGCACTTTGCAGGGAAGAATAAATGGGAATAAGGACATGGAGGAAGTGTGAGGGAAGGAGAAGATGGGTTTAATCAGAGCTATTGCTAGCCAGCTTTTCCAGCTAGGACAGAAAATGCTCTGCACAGTGCAGCTGTCCCTGCTTTGGTGACTTCTGCTTCTTTTTCTGCTGGCAGAGGTCAAGTGTTTTATCCTCCATTTTCTTTTGGAAGAAGGTAAGGGGACTGCCCTAGACTGCATGCCTACACATGACCCCTCTGATTCTACAAATGAGATTTAGTTTAAAGACGGTGGCAGATCCGACTCAGGTTGTGATCTGGATCTGGTTTTCATTAACTCTTGGATTTGTACAACTTTCTGCTCCACAGAGTACAGAAGCAAATTTTGTTCTTGCCCATTCAGAAGGGAAAGTGCCTCTTGTTTGCTGGAACAACTGAGAAAGCTACAGCTGCCTTGCATGTATCTCAGTATACATAGCAGCAGTTCCAATCATGCTGCGTGTAGGTTTCTTTTTTTTTTTTTCCTGCACCAGCTTATAGTTAAACCACAAGTTTTCAGCACTGTTGGCATTCTCAGGGGCCTCTGGGGACACAACATGGGAATGCTATGGCCAATTTTGGTGCTCTACTCTTTGATTAATGAGAGTCAGACACCTTGTTGTGCTAAACAGATCTCATTTTCCTGTTTAATGTTGCAACAGAAGGAAGATGTCCCTGTGTTTTAACTGACTGCAGTACACATCCTATCCCCTCTTTTACCATGTAGGTCTGGCTTAGCTTGGACATTTGGATCGGACGTTGCCTCTTCAGCGTATGCATAGGGAAGCCTTAGACACTGCTGTGGAGTAAAGTCATTTATGTGAACAGGCAGATGAATTCTAAGTCTGCCAAGCAAACTCTTCTGTGCAACTGTGGGACCTTCTTCCACAAACTATTTTAGCAAGTTTGTAAGAAGCAGTCATTGACAGACATTAAGTATGACAAGGCCTGAGTTTCTGGCCCTTCTCTGCTGTATGCATCTCAGAAGAGCAGGATGTTAATTGCTACAACCACAGTCAGCAGTTCAACAATAAGCTTTGTGCATTTCTCCACCCTCCAGCCATGGCCGAGTGCTTGTAGCCTTCAGCAGAGCTACAGACCAGCCTGTCCACTGCCGCATCATGCCCGGCTGGCTCAGCTGCAGCCTCTCCTTGTGTGGCCATGGAAGCAGGGTGGCCAGGCAGCCTCCTTAACACCACACCTTTCTAGTGTCTGGAGAAAAATTGGTGTTACAAAGGTTTCTGTTCTTCAGCCTGTTCTACCTAAAGCCCTTCTGATGTACTGGTAGTAGAGAGTGGGAGAAGCTTTCTAGTGGTGAGTTATTCACAGATGTTCTAAAAATCTCTTGTCATTTGAGCTTTTAAATAATTTAGGGAAACATGAATAAGGAATTAATAACATTTAGATATAGACAATCTGGGGCAGGAGAGCAGACTAAATGAATTCATAAGGCTTCTTATTCCTATAAAAAATAACATCAGTTCTATGATGAAAATACAGGAATTCCTGCCCATTTTCAGCAATGTCCATCCTCAAAATGCTACAAGCACATCTTCAAGTATCCAGTTTAAACCTTGTTAGAACTCATCCTCAAACTTCTGCAGAGAATACTCATCTTTCAGTCTCACTCCACATCATCTTGGACAACCAAATAACCTTTTACAGTTCAATAGCTCTAGATCTTATTTGTTATACTGAGGAAAAAAAAAAAAAGAAAAGTGCTATGTCATCTGTTTTTTATATCCCTGCGTGATTTCCTTACAAAGTTCTTAAAGTTAGTATTTCCAACACTCTCCAGGAGATATTTTTGTTACTTTTTCAAACTGAATTTTTCACACAAGAACTTCTCTACTTGGACTCTATTCAGATAAGTGTCGTGAAAATTCCCTTTTTAATTTCACAACTTGTGTCCTCTCCAGAATACATGAGTCTATAATGTAATCTAGCCTTAAATCTATGAAATCATGATGATAAAACCACCCAAGCAATTCCTTTCTTAATTTTAGCAACCCGAGTTATGCTGTGTATTTGCCCAGACACATAAAAAACAGCCAAGAAAGAGTGGAATCAAACCCGGTCATGTTACCTGTGTTACAGAGATTTTTCCTAAGGCAGTTTGTGTCCTTTCCTTTGTGCTCTCTCAGATAACCCCAGTCAAAACTTAAAGATTACTTGGGCTTGGACTGCAGCCTCTTGCTCTGATGGTTACATGTCTTCATTGCCATTGGATCTGTAAATCAGTTTTCTTGACCTGCAGCTATATAAATACTGCTTGCCCTGGTTATTCAGAGGAAGCTGTTGAGACAAAAGAGAAGTAATTTGTGGTCCTGTAATGGGTTTTCTCCTATTCCTCTGTCTAAAGACCTTTTGCTTTTATGTAAACGTATCCTTGAGTATTCCTTGTTCTTTTTAAGTCACTGAATTCATGCCAGAGAGCTTGCTCTGGTAACTTACTGTAGATCAGGAAAAGTGATATCTTAATCCAGTTGTTGTCATCAACATGTAATTTATAGTCCTCTAGAGTATCATGAGTCTCTGGAGATTTCCACTAGCGTGGATTTATTTAGCTATTGCCAGTATGTGTTGAGATGATCTTATAAATTGTTCATCCTTTAAAATAATTTCCAACTCTCTATCCCTATTTATCTTATTACAAAGGGCAGCAATATTTCACTTTAATACCCTGTACAGTGGAATATGAACAAATTCAATACAATGAGTGGTAATTAAAAGTAATCTTTACTCTTCCTCCTCCATCTAAATCGCCTCATAAATAATCAAGTACTGTGGGACAGGGATAACTACTACATTAGAGAAACAGAGATGCCTTGGGAATCAGCTCTTCAGGTACCATGGTCATTGGAAGAACCCACCAAGACCTTTGGGACTGTCAGCATGACTCATCCTTCACAGGGCAAACAGTTAAAAATATGGCTTCTAGGCTAACCTTTTCTTTTGTTCTGTCTACTCTTAAACACTGAGAAATATGTTCCAATGTGCGTAAAGTTTCTATTTGCAGCAACACCCAGGTGTGGGGCATGCACTGGTTGTGAAATAAGGCATCTGGGAGGTTACATAAAGTGCTCCAGCTTTGCTCAGGTGAAGGAGGTGCTGAGCCATAGCAAAGGTCTGTTACAAAGAGCATTTGAACAAGTACACACTTTGCAAAAGCCATGTAACGTGCAATCTTATTGTTGCACTTTTGCAGATTGTTTTCTTGTGTTCCTTGGCAAACAGTCTGAACTCCCTTGTGGTCTTGAAATTAGTGGGCTAAATTCTGTGTGTAACACTTGTGAAACCTTGCTGGCTTCAAAATGTTCCCTGTGTATTTAAATGGTCACAAAACCAAGTAGGTGCTGAACTTAAGTAAGCACATTGACACATGCATAGATATTGGAACTTCAGAAATGTCCTTCATTTGACAGGCAGTAAAACCACACACATGTTCAATACATGCATCCCAGAGAGGCTATGGAAACAAACAAATGGCAGGTTTGCGTGAAATGCCTATTTCAAGTTGGTTTTTTTTTTCTCTACTGTTATTTTTCTGATTAGACATAGGAAGAACCGTGAAGCAGCCAGTGAACTTCTGATGAGACTGAAAGACAACAGGGATCTTCAAAAGTTTCTTCAGGATTGTCAAGAGGTAAATGATGTCCTTTCACTTTCATCACTAAAAGCTGCATCCTGTAGAAGAACATTTTTATCTCATGTTATCTGAGGACTGGAATACTCTGCATTTTGCAGTTAAGTTATCCAGTACTATTCAGTGTGGAGCAAACAATTGCAAAACAAAAAAAAACTGCAAAAGTTAATGTTTGGGTTTTTTTCCTCATGAACTGAATTTCCTTTTGTCATCTAAGCTAAAGACAGGGAAGATTGCCAAAAGAGTGAAGATTTCTGCTGTGGTATAAATTAATCATGTGGAATATGGTGGGATTAGCACTTGCTAAGAATTCTGTCTATATCTGTATATATGCATATGTCTGTGGCCTGTTGCAGGATATTTCAAGTGATGTCTACAAAACATTGTCAGAAGAATAGGAGGTTAGGAATAAGAGGGGAGCAGGAATAAACTGGATGATTATTAATGTGTTATTTATCTGATAGTTTGCCTGTGTTCAAAATTAAGTATTATAACATTTTAAAAAATAAAATATTTCCAGATTTTCTAGTGACTTACATGGACTGTATACACTGAAGGCAACATTTTAAAGTTAGGAATAATCTTGTTCCTAGCGTGAGGAATTAATCAGGTACATTTCAGGTTATTTCATGCTGTACTAACAGCTATTAAAAGAGCCCTGCCCTGTGATGTGCTTTCAAAACTAGCTATCCTATCCCTATCTGAAGCCTGCAAAGAGAGATGACTATCACAAAGGTGTGCTTTTCAATTCGAGTCAGTACCTGAGCTGCACATCTTACCCAGCTCTGTGACACTGGAAGTCATTGTAGCGTGTATGAATGGGATTGTCCACAGCTGAGATTTCATACAAGAAACAAATAAAATGACAGTCATACACTGGACAAATGATGTTTACTGCTTGGTTGCTTAGATGCAGTCTATTTTCCCGCATTGTGTAAGCTAACCATGAACTTGGCTTGAATTGCTTCTTCCTTGTTAGCAAAAACATGACAGATTAGCAAAAATTCTGCTGTTACCAGCAGCAGCTTCTTCCTTCCTCTGGTACGAAAATCCCCATGGCTGTTGGAGCATTTCTAGCCACTGTGGCAGTGTGCTTGTGTTCCCTAGCATCTGTGTTTTTTCTATACCATTGAAAGAAAAAGGAAAACATAAAAGCTCTAGTGTCTTGCTGCCTGAATGCCTGTCCTCTTGATTGTTTAGTGGCTGGAGAGAAACAGAATCACAGAATTATTGAGGCTGGAAAAGACCTCAGAGATCATCGAGTCCAGCCTATGACCTAACACCACGACATCAGCTACATCATGCCACTGAGTGCAGCATACAAGTTTTTCTTAAACACCTCCAGGGATGGTGACTCCACCACCTCCCTGGTCAGTCCATTCCAGTGTCTAACCAATCTGCCTAACCAATCTTATTTCCTTCTGTGACCGGGTGACCCGTCTGGTAGATGAGGGGAAGGCTGTGTATGTGGTCTACCTAGACATCAGCAAAGCATTCAACACAGTCTCCCACAGCATCCTCCTGAA